>BOPN01004617.1:92500-97500 GCA_017312705.2 Penaeus japonicus
CGCCATCTTGCTTCTGGATAAACACTCGGCCTCGACGACGCCTTGGATACACAGAGCGTCTTCGTCTCCTACCTTAGTTTAACTCAAAGACCCACGAGAGAAAAAAAAATGTTTTAAAAGAAAGACGCCCTTACTACACTAACATGTACCCACTTAAAAAGATACATGCATGTATATACAGATATCATATTTGCCCATATTTGTCGCACAAGCAAGAGATACCCCACATCACCTTGCAGGACTCAGAGGTATCCCAAAGCTCAAGTTTCAAGAAAAAAGGGCGAGTCTCCAACCGAGGCGCTCCTTCCCACCTCGCCGCACCTGGAGTGATCCTCGTCCACCCTTGCTATCACTCGGGGACGCAACACGAGAAGGGGCGCAGAAGGGAGATTCCTGTAGGATTAACCAGGATCGGGGTAACCATACTCCCCTCGTGGTGAGTCGAGCGAGAATCCTGAGGGGCGCCGCGATCCCTTAGAAGGGTCGGGGTCGGGGGGTGGGGGTGGGGGAGTGGAATAGGAAGATGAAAGGGGGTGGACTAAGAAACACAACAATAGGTAAATAAGACACAGTATAATATATATGAATGAGGACAGAGAGGACCAACATGCGGAAGCAGCAGGAGGAGGAGACGCGAAGAAAATTCGAAGGAAAGGAAGTAAGAGAAGAGAAGGAGAAGCAAGGGTTCAGAATCAACACAAGGAAAAAAGAAGAGGAAGTGAAGAGAGATGTCTTGGTTGAGTCACTCTCCGATAATTTGCGATGATAGCTAAATTATCCACTTATATACATTGTTCAAGTTTCCGACCGTTGACGTACATATCCCCCCTCCCCCCCACACCCCACTTCCTCTGCCTCATCCTCCACTTAGCGGTGAGTAAAGGCCACAAGACGCTCACCGTCCAGTACACACAGCGTGTGTGTGAGGGGGGGAGGGGGGCGCCGTGAGTCACATGGTGTTTATGGCCAGACCTCCGTGGAGTAACCGCATATAACCCCCTCCTTCGGATCTACCTGCACCTCCCCTCCCCTCCCCTCCCCTCCGGTACACCAGGTGTCACTATCTTGTCCCTTACCGGCCGGTTCCCACGTGGAATTTGTACCTGCAGGAAGTTGTACTGGACACTCTAACCAAGCTGCATTCGAAAGGGGGTTCTTCACAGGTAGTAAAATACCAAAGCAGCAGGCCACTGGACACGTTTTCTATATGGATATTACACTGCGAGGATCCAGACGAAAAGGAAGCTCGCTATCAAGCATTAGTGCCAAGAATCAGTGCAATGTACGTGTGCCACACATCAGGGCACTTATGTCTTACGAGACAGCTCCATAACCGGAATATATGCAAAAACTTTTGCTTTAACAGTTTACATTTCTAAACTTGTGCACTTTCGTTGCACAAAAGATACCCTGCTTGGAGCGTCTCAGAATGGCTCTAAACGTTTTCTTTGTAAGTAAATACGAAGACAAAACTCAGTAATGCAAGAGCCGAGATACAAAGAAAGGAATATGGAAGAGGAGGGAAAACAAGAATAATGATATGGCGGGAATTCATCAAACAAAACATGGAAGTAGAAAAAAGTTTGGAGCTAAAATCTGCTTTCTTTACAGCAACTCACGACACTGTATGCACTTCTTACTCGTGCGAGGGGATATTCCACATACACGGCAGCCACTAAACAGCGGAGTGGCAGAGTGAAAATCTTGTACGAGATTTTTTACAAGAAGGATGATAAGGAAAAATGAAAGTGTAGAACAAGATTTCTTACAAAAAGTATCAAAAGGCAAAGTGAAAATCTCGTACATGATTTTTCAGAAAGACTACGATAAGGATTTCAAGGAAACGTAAACAAGCGATATTCTTCACAATATTCGCTGGTAGAGGACCACACTCGCCTCTGCACGGGACTCTGAATGGACGAAGAGTTGCCGCACTAGCTTTTCCTTAAGATATAATCTATATAAAAATACTTGAGATTCAGCGACAAACAAAGCCGCATCGTGGCAACTTGTCCCAAAAGCTAGACTACATCACAGCCAGTATCGTGGGCAAAACAGAGCTACACCAGAAACAGAAAGACAGGAAAGAAAAATGTATTTTGTAACATCGGCAATGCATAAAATAATGCAAGTCCAGTTCTGCAACAATGCACAAGGCAATGCAGTCACGCAAGAAAAAAGAAAAACAAGCACAGCGACGCCACAACACTGAGATAGGACAGGTGCAACGCCGACCTCCGTTCGTCATGTTCGACACGACTCAAATCCCAGTGTGATGAGGTGGATACGTTCAATATACCAACAGGAAAGGAGGACTGTGAGCCAGATCCGCCTGTGATGACCGAAGGATGATGACTCCATATCCAGGGAGGGAGGAGGGAGGTAGGAGGTAGGAGGGGGAGGGGGAGAGAGAAGGAAAGGAGGGAGGGAAGAAGAGCTGAGGGACAAAGGGAGAGGAGAAGAGAGAAGGAAGAATGAAGTAGGGGAAAAGCGAGGATAGAAAGTGAAGAGGGGGAGTGAAAGAAAGAAGGGGAAGCGTAAGACGACAGTGAAGAATGAAGAGAAAAAACAATGAGAACAAAGAGCAGAATGAAATTGAAGAAGCCCTTATAAAAAGGGGGCAAAGAAACTGAGAGGGGGGAAGGGAGTAGAAGTCAGAACATACAGATTGAAATAAACATATCCAACAAAGAAAGGAAAGGCGAGAAAAATCAAGTCGAAAATAGAACAGAAATGAAGAAGAAGAGAAGAGAAGAATAAATAGGATAAAGTTTGAAGGACGAGAAGGGTGGCGGCGGCTCAAAGAATGATGGAGAAGACGGCCGTCCCTTGTCGCCCAAGGGGAGAAGGATGGTACACAAGCAATGAGAAATAACTTATCATCCTCCGCCTCTTCCTTATCCCTTTTCTTATTTTTCTCTTTTCCTCTCTTTTCTCTTCTTCATTTCCCAGCCTCGTCTTTTTTTTCTCTCTCTCTCTTTCTTATCCCTTTTCTTATTCTTCAATTTCCTCATCTATTCCCTTCTCCCTTTCTCAGCCCCCCCCCTCCCTCCCTCCCTCCCTCCCTCCCTCCCTCCCTCCCTCCCTCCCTCTCTCTCTCTCTCATTCTGTCTCTCTTCTTTTCCCCCTCCATCTCCTTCTCTTTGTACCCATCTCTTTGGTAAGAAAGCATAAGAAGAGGAGAAGAAGCAGTGGATAGGAGTAAAAAGAGTAAGGAGGGAACGGAAAAGATTAGAGAAAGAAGAGTCAGAAGGAAGTAAATAAAGTTGACGAGGAAAAAAAAAATATATATATATAAAAGGAAAGAAAGAAATAGCGAAAAGGGAAGACCAAGGAACGATTAAAAACATGTGAGGAAACAGATGGGAGGAGAGAAAGAGGGGAGAAAGAAAAGGGAGGAGCGAAAGAGAGGGTCAAACCCCTAGTCACTCTGGGTCGTTCTGTTGTAAAATATTCCAGAGTCAGCAGGCAGCGTCCGCGGCACGACCTTATGACAGGATCACCTTGTGAGGGGGGAGGGGGTGAAGTGGAAGAGGAGGAGGAGGGAGGGGGGGTTGAGCAAAATGGAGAGAGAGAGAGAGACGAAAAAGGAAAGGGAAAAAGGGTGGAAGGGGTGGGAAAGGAAGGAGGGAGCAGGATAAGGGAGAGGGAGAGAAAGAGGTAGGGAGTGAGATAGACAGACAGATAGATAGATAGTCTGATAGTGAGAGAGAAAGAGAGGGGAGAAAAGAAAGAGAGAGAGATAGATAAATAGATAGATAGATAGATAGATAGAGAGAGAGATAAGAGAAGGGAAAAGAAAAAATGAAACAGAACGAAAGTAAGAAAATCCAACCTGAGGGTAGAGAGACAAAGGAAATCGGAAAATAAATTCTAAAAAAAACATATTGATCCATACTATCCCTCCAGCAACAATACCAATACCAAAACAGAGAAATATGAAATGTGGAAACATATCATCGCAGAATAAATACAGGGACACGTAATACTAGAACAGACAAACAAATAAACAAATAACATAAGATGAAGGAAATGCAAAACACAAAATAACAACAAAAGTAGTGATTTTAGACATAATGAATCTGAATCTGTATCCTACTTCCCTCCTTTCTCTCGTCTACCCTATTTCCTTTCCTCTTCTCTCCCTCCTTCCTTTCTCTTCCTACTACCGATCCTCTTTCTCCTCTTTTCCTACTCCCTTTCTCTCTTTCTGACCTCATTGCTTTCCTTTTCCAAAAGTCTTTCTCTCTCCCCTCCGTCCCTACCCCCTTCCTTCCCTCCCTTCCTCCCATTCACCTAATCCCCCTTACTCTCCCTCCCCTACCCATCTCATCCCTTTCTCCCTTCCTCCCCTTTCTCCCCTCTACCCCTACCTCCCTTCCTCTCCTGTAACCCCTCCCTCCTTTATCCTCCTACCCCTCCCCCTTTCTCCCCTTTACCCCCTATCTCCAATCCTCTCCTGTAACCCCTCCCCCTTTCTCCCCTCTACCCCTCCCACCCCCCTTCTCTCCCCGGTTGTTCTTTTGCATTAATCACTGCCTGTACTACCTCCTTCTTGGTGTTCTGGAGTAATTACGATCTTTCATTCTTCCCTCCTTTTCAGTGGGATCATTATTTTAGCTCTTTTTTTAAAGAATTGGGGCAAAGAAATAAAAAAAAGGGAAGGAAAGAGGGGAAGAAAGAGACCGAGAGCGAGAGAGAAAAAGGGGAGGGGGGGAATGGAAAGACAGAAAGAGAGAACGAAAGTTAGGAAAGAAAGAAAAGGGAAGAAAGAAAGAGAAAAAAACACGTAAGCATTATCTTACAAAATAAAATATGCTCATCCCTAGAGGACAGACAGCGACTCCTTGCAGGTAATCAATCATGCAAGGAAAGCGAGGAAATGCGGCCAGTCTTAAGTGTCTTTTCGCCGCGATACAGTCGCCAGAGAAGAAAGGCGGAGAGGAGGCCGTTAGCGTCCTCAAGAAGGACCCCTCCTCCTCCGTACCCCTTCTCCCGTT
>BOPN01004617.1:102500-117500 GCA_017312705.2 Penaeus japonicus
GAAAAGGGGGAAAACACCGAAACAAGTAGAAGCTCAACCAATAACTATTATGTGAGAGAAAATGGAGGGAAATAGAGAAAAATTGCAAAGACGAGTAACACTCAAGGACGAAAGACGGGACGCTCCTGTTATGATAGCAACGAAATAATGCATCTGGACAATGTTGCACAGCAAATGAGAAAGGGAAATATGTAAATATTACGCAAATAAATAGAAGAAGGGGGGGATATTCGCATGTTATATCTACAAGGATGCGGAGATAACAAAGTGGAGGGAAGGAGGAGGAGGAGGAGAAAGAAGAAGAAGAGGAAGAGGAGGAAGAGGAGGGGGAGGACGAGGAGGAAAAGAGAGAGGATACAGAAAGGAGGAGAAGGAGGAGGAGGATTCTGGAGAGGAGGAGACGGAGGGAGGTGATGATGAGGAGGAAAGGGTGGGTGGAAAAGAGAGGGAAGAGAAAAAAGAAAAAGGAGGAAGATGAAGAAGAGGAGGAGGAGGAGGAAAAGAAGAACGAATGTGGAAATGGTAAAAGAAGAGAAAGAAAGGAAGACCAGTTGATGTGATTAGGAAAACATTAATATGCGGTATAAGAGTTAGAAGAGGAATAAGAATAAGATTTAGAAAACAAACAAAAAATAAATAAATAAAAAAGAAAGGGGATATGCCAAAGGAGAACGAGCAGAGGAAGGAGGGAGAAGTGGGAGAGGGAGGGCTATGCGTTCAACGAAGCGGGAAAATCCACATGCATATACAATGAAACTACGAGCATGGCGCCATGAGGGAACACCACATTTCATTTTCCTCGCCGACAATGATTTTCCGGTACCCGCCCCCCCTCATTCCCCTCAGCCCCACGAGAAATTCTGAATATTTTTATCTACTAAACTTTCCGGTAAAGACTTGGGCAAATACATACATCGGGTCTAACTGGCCGCGCAGAAGTCGACAAGGACCAAAAATGGCTTTGTTGTTATTTTGCCAGCAGGAGGGGCGGGAGAATCTCATGGGTATTACTTCTCCTACACAAATGGACAAACATGCACACACACACACACACACACACACACACACACACACACACACACACACACACACACACACACACACACACACACACACACACACACACACACACATACACACAAACACACACACAAACACACACACAAACACACAACACTCACACACACACGCGAGAGAGAATATGTGTGCGTTATGGTGGATCTTCACCACCATTTATCAGCATAGTTAACAATAACAGAACACTGTATTAAATTCATGTTTAAGAGAAGAGTAGTATTTAATTTAAGACTGACACCAACTGTGGGAGAACTAATAGCAGAACTAAAAGACGAGAGGTACAGAGCAGCGCTTGGTGAGGTTATCACTCGGTAGCATCACCTCTGTGAGAAGGGGGGCACAGAAGGGAGGAAGGGAGGGATGGAGGGAAAGGAAAAAATGAGGTAAAGGAAAGGTAGGAAGGGGCGGAAGGGAGACGGAGAGAGAGGAGAGGGAGAGGGAGAGAAAGAGGGAGAGAAAGAGGGAGAGATACAGAGAAAGAGAGAGAGGTACAGAGAGAGAGAGAGAGAGAGAGAGAGAGAGAGAGAGAGAGAGAGAGAGAGAGAGAGAGAGAGAATGAATGAATCGTCCGCGAAGGTCATCAGTCAGCAGCCGGGGCGGCCGCTGATACTGTCCCCATCCTAGCGCTATTGTTCTCGGGGCCGACTTAATGAAAGGAGACGCGGAAGGTGATTTAGTGACCGTCGGGCACCTCAGCCATTGTGGGCGGCAGCAGTGACGCCACGCCGACGTCGCCACAATGAGACCGCCGGAGCCGAGGACACGGCTCTCCCGCGGACGAGGCCGAGGGACAGCCGTCCTCGCAACCGCCGAGCTTGTTAACAATATGGACATGCCGCGACGCAGGCCGGTTATGAGACGCAGAGGCGAGCGGCAATGCAATTGTCCGGAGCGAGCGAAGGTGAGAGGACGGCTGACTGAAGACGAGGGGAATGAGTGAGATATAAGGGGATGTCGCTGAAGACGAGGTGCATGAGTGAAACATGAGGGGACGGCGGAGTGAAGATGAGGGGCATGAGTGAGACATAAGGGGATCGCACTGAAAACGAGGGGTATGAGTGAGACATGAGGGGACGGCGCTAAAGATGAGGGGCACGAGTGAGACATGAGGAGACGACGGACTGAAGACGAAGGGCATGAGTGAGACATGAGGGAACGGCGCTGGAAGGAGAAGGGAACTCCCGGCTAATCGTCGGGATCCCCATTATCAGCAGGAAGCCAGGCTCTTCCCTCTTGGTTTACTCCGCTTGTGAGGGTCGTCTGCCGCGCCCCACAGCGGCGAGGGGAAAGCGGAAAAAGGGCTCGTTGAAATTGAGCAAGATTTCATGATTGAGCTCTAAGTCTGGATTTGTGTATCGGTTAGAAGAAGAAAAATATATATAATGCGAAGTCTGTTTCATTGCTTTCTGCAAATGACCTAAAACGATGCTGATATCGTTTAATCCAAGGAACTTATCTCAGTGCTATTTTGCGTCTGTGCGCGCGATTATATACGGTTCAAGGATATATACATGTAGAATACATGTATAAATACATGCATGTAAACGTAAACATACATACATACATACATACACACACACACACACACACGTAGACACACATATACATAAATATGATCGGTGTTCACCTGTGTGTATATGAGCGCATGTGCATGGTTGGTATCCAATCACATAAACAAGAGATAATGAAACGAATGCACCCTCTCGTGCTAAACCATTATCCGAAATGCATAATCTCGAGACCATATATCCCTTTTTTACTCCATTCTCGCCCCATAAAGATGTAAAGACCCTATCAAATCTAGTCCCTTCAAAAACATACAAACATTAGGGTCCATTTGCGGGGGGATTCCAGCCAAAATATTGGACCATTTTCAGTAAATGAGAACCTCGCTTATAATCAAACTACAACAACAGGTTTGCGCAATGGACGAGGATAACGTAGCGCGACTACCAACAAAACCCATCGAGAAATGAAAAAGGCTGCAAAATTAGAGCAAATGACATTCAGTTTTAATTAAACAACCGACGAAAATTATGCACATAAATGAAAACGGAGAGAGAAAAAACAGAAGCATAAGAATAAAAAATGTCGATCTACAAATTTCCTAAATGAATATATAAAAATGGGGGGTGGGGGAGGCAGGGAACACGTGCATAATTAGGAGATAGTTTATTCAGAGGCAACAGGAAGGTGAATAATTAACACGACGACATATAACCCTTCAGCAGAAGAGAGAGAACCACGGTAGCTCCTAAGTATGGAAGATAAAACGACTAAAAGGCTAATCACATGGAGGCAATAGTTCTGATTATGAATGAGAACGAAAATGATTTGGGACATTTTCTTTCTCTATAATACTTAAAAGTAGTACACACAAAAAACAAACAAAATATAGTTCACATTCGGTACCAAACTAACTGCGGTATCATCTTAACCAAATAAAAGTAATCACAGCCCCCCCCCCCAAAAAAAAAAAAAAAAAAAAAAAGAGAAAAAGAAAAAGACAGAAAGAAAGAAAAAAAGGAAAATAACATCATAACAATAAAAAAAGAAGAAGCAGGAGCAGGCTTTCCACTCTCCGCGACATCACGAGATCCCACCTACTGCTCTTACAAGCTGAAACATACTTCATATTCAGTATGGAAATCTCGACTCAACGATACCTCCTGTGTAGCCATCACAGGAATCCGCAACAGCCAAAGAGGTTGAACAGCTTGAAGATGTGATTGATTTTCATCGTTACAGTGTTATGACAGTGAGATATGTAGCCAGAGCAAGGAGGAAGGGGAGGGGGAAATAGGGTGAATGGAGGGAAGGAGGGGAAAATAGGGAGGATGAGGGGAGTAAGAATGGCGTGGAGCAGGGAGCGAGATGGAGAATGGAGACGGAGGAGGAGGAGGGTAATAATCTTGGGGGATGGATGGAGGTTGGGTGGTAGTGGGATACGAAGGAGAAAAAGGAAGAGGAAGAGGGAGACGATGAGATGGAGGAATGGCAGATGGGAAATAAATAAGAGAATGAGAGACCGAGAAGGGAGGCGAATAAAGAAAAAAAGGACAGAGATGGGGTAGAGAGAGAAAGACTTCTGGATCGAGAAACAGAAATAAGATATGACAATTACGGTTCACAATAAGAAAGAGAGAAAAACGGAAGCACAACCTAAAGACTCCGGGGCAAGGCACAGGGCAAGGGCGTGAGACTCGTGACGTGTGCTTTCAATCTTGCTGAAGTAATAAGTACACGAGGGCCTTGGGCGTGGGCGTGGGCGCGCAGGGAGGGGTGGAAATGGGGGGGAGGGTGCGCACTTGACTGATAGCGTGACAGACTCAGAGTGGGAATGAGGATGAGATTGCAAATGCATACACTGATTCCCACCCTGTCCCACATCGTCATCGGATCCTCCTCCAGGCAGAGCTGTCGCCCCCCGTCAGTTGCCAGATACACCCCCCCCCCCCCTGCCACACTGTCACCTACACCCTCATCACAACACACTTCACTCTGCAACGCTACTGTCTTCCTCGTCACGTCGTCCTCTTTCCTCGCCTCACTATCACTTTCCCCGCTACAGAGCCGCCCTTGGTATCACATCGCCCTCCCACCCCCCTCAAACCCGCTACCCAGCACCCCCTCCTCCTTCCCCGCCACATGACTGTCTCTCCCCCCCCCCCTCTCCCCACCTCCCGCGCCTCGGTAGTCCTGCAGACAAGGGCAAGGTGATACGGCTGAAGGATAGGCTTCGGCTTCCTGGGGTTAGAAGCCTCGTTAAGAAGCGCCAGAGAAAAGAAACTTAAAGCATCACGTCTCTAAGGCCATAACCCTCTCCGTCCGGGTGGAAGGGGGGGAAAAGTGGGGGGGAGAGGGGGAGGAGGAGGAGGAGGAGGAGGAGGAGGAGGAGAAGAAGAAGGAAGAAGAAGAAGAGGAGGAGGAGGAGGAGGAGGAGGGGGAAGAGGAGGAGGAAGATGAGGAAGAAAAGGAAGAGGTGGAGAGGGAAGAGGAGGAGGTAGAGGAGGAAGAGGGGAGGAGGAAGAGGAGGAAGAGGAGAAGGAGGGGGAGGAGGAGGAGGAGGAGGAGGAGGAGGAGGAGGAGGAGGAGGAGGAGGAGGAGGAGGAGGAGGAGGAGGAGGAGGAGGAGGCGACACGCGGAAATGAGGCTGGGATAGAAGATGACGGGAAATGACGTCGGCGGCAGAAGTAGATAAGGTGCGACCAAGGAAAGCACGCCGAACTTTTCCCCTAAATTGGATTTGTGGTCAAGGATATGATGCGAGAGATTGCTTGGTCGTAAAGTATAGATTATGTTGTTCATTCATATGAAATTCTCTCTTAAAATTCACGCTCTCCTTCTCCCCCTGCGCCATAATGGGATGGAGACACGATGGCCACACACACATGAAGGTCCACACACATGTACACTCATGCATAAATTCTTGCACATGTAGTATACACAAATACACCAATGTGCATTCATACTCACACACATACACGCAAACATACACACACATACACACAATAATACACGCACACACAAAGGGAAACTGCATTATTCGTAGTCATGAATGAATTATCCCGGCATAAAGTACCGCTTGTGAACATTAAGGAGCACGTGTGAATGCACACAACTGCTAGACGACTTTTTGTCCATGTCTTCCTCTTTCCTCTTCTCAGACTGACTCTTTCTTTCTTACTTGTTTTGTCTTTTTCCTCTCTTCTCTTTCGTCTTATATATAATCTTTTTCTCTCTCTTTTCTTTTCGTTCGGGCATATGAAACGTCTTCCTCCACCGCTTTCCCCTCATTTTCTCCCTCTCCCCTTCTCGCTCTATCATCTCCTTACATTCTCTCATTTTACTATCCCTTCCTTTTCCTTCTCCCTCACGTAACATTATCCCCTCTTTCTCATTTCATTATATTCTCCGCATGTTTTATCATCCCCTACTCTCCCTCGCCTCTCCCTGCATTTTTTAATCTCTGTATTTCGCTCTCGCTCTCCTTTTCTCTCTCTTTCCCTCGCTCTCTCTCTCTCTCTCTCTCTCTCTCTCTCTCTCTCTCTCTCTCTCTCTCTCTCTCTCTCTCTCTCTCTCTCTCTCTCTCTCTCTCTCTTATCTATTTATCGCGCTGTTTCTGAATTTGTCTCTCTCCTTCTCTCTGGTCACCCTCTCTCTCCCTCTCCCTCCTCCTCCCCCTCTCCCCTTTCCTTCCTTCCTTCCTCTTCCCCTCCCTCTTTCGCGCTCATCATTCCCTGAGAAGGAAGCTCGGATCCCCCGCGTCCCAGCTCCGCAGAACCTCCCAAGAATATGATCCTTATTCATGTCAAAATGCGGCAGATGATGTAAGGGGGGGATACGGTGGGTGATAAATGGACGGGGAAGGGAATAGGG
Source organism: Penaeus japonicus (assembly GCA_017312705.2). Lineage (NCBI taxonomy): Eukaryota > Metazoa > Arthropoda > Malacostraca > Decapoda > Penaeidae > Penaeus > Penaeus japonicus. The sequence continues at coordinate 108,957 of BOPN01004617.1, forward strand.
AGAAGGGAAGAGGGAAGGGGGAGGGGGGGGAGGAGAGAAGGGGGAGGAGGGAGGAGGGAGGAGGGAGGAGAGAAGGGGGAGGAGGGAGGAGGAAGGAGGGGAGAGGGAGGAGGGTGGTGGAGGGAGAGAGGAAGAGAATACGTGAGGGAAGGACGGGAAGGAAGAGGGAGAGGAGGGGAAAGAAGATGAGGAGAAAGGATGGAAGGGAAAAATAAAGGATAAATAACATGGATTAAATTAACCCCCCCCCCCCACACACACACACATACACACGCATATAGATACACACAAACACATACACAAACGCTCAGAAGAAAGTAAAAACATTAAACAGGATTAGACGAAGAAATATCTGTAAGAAGCGAAACGTTTGAAGCTCAAAGCACATCCAGAAGGAAAAGTTTTTTTTTCTTCGGTGTGTGTAATAATAATACTTGCACGAGAATAAATAAATGATTAGGGCGGAGAGGGAAGGAGCACGGGGGAAGGGATGAAGAGAAGACAGAGACAGAGAGGAAGGGAGAGAGAGAGAGAGAGAGAGAGAGAGAGAGAGAGAGAGAGAGAGAGAGAGAGAGAGAGAGAGAGAGAGAGAGAGAGAGAGAGAAAAGACAAAAGAATAAGAAAAATAAAAAGGAGAAAAAACAAAGTAAGAGGAGAAAGGAAGGAAAAGCGAAGAAACATAAAAATCAGGAAAAGAAAGAAAGAAAGAAATACCCACAAAAAGAAGAGAAGAAAAAAGGCTAATAGACAGCAGAGACAACACCCAGCCAGCAACCGCGAATACGTTGCAGTCAATGATCTAGTTCAGGAAGTGCAGTTTTAATCAAGCGTGGTGGAATAAGAATGGAAAATGCGAAGAGAGAAAGAGAGAGAAAGGGAGAGAGAGAATGTGAGCGATGGAAAGAGAAGGGGAGAGAGTGAGAGAGTGAGAGAGAGAGAGAGAAAGGAAAAAGTGATTTACACACCTTCGTAACGAGGTTCCAGACCCGAGCTTTTAATCTTAAATAGCCACAGAGAAGTAAATTAATGATACGGCGAGAACGAAATTCAAAGTAAGAAACCATAAAAGTAATGAACGCTTAACAAAAATGAAATCGAAACATCCGATGTAAAATTGTGAACGCTTTGTATCATCAACGTAGTTCCCTTGGCAGTACGTTGTATTTTCCTTCAACACATTGTTTAAAAGTCTGTTAATTAGCTTCCAATGAGTTAAAAAAATAACTACTTTTCTACCGCCATTTTTAAAGAGAAATTTCAATAAAAGGTACACCATGGAAGAGGAGACTCTTTCATTTCCATTTCCATTTTTTTTTCGAACAAACTAAAACCTGAAGCTTGGCCGTCATGAAAATTACTTGTCACAACTCATTTCTCAACCGCGTCACGTCATTCAGCCAAAATCAAATATAAACCATCGTTCCAGTTAAACATTAACGTGACAGCTTCCACATGTGAACTCGAGTGACGAGACAACCAGGGCGTTCTCTGCCGCTGGAACGACAACCCACACAGCCAGGCGTCGAAATGCATGACGCAGGATCTCCTTGGCTCGTGCGGCGACACAGGCAGAGGCACTGCAGGGAAGGAACGGCGCAAACATTCAGCTCTGGCATTAGTGCCGCTAATGATGACTGTGGACGAGGCTCGATGAAGAGTGACAGGAACACGAGGTCCACTTTCGCGCCCCGTCACAGCAAGCTGGTCACACGGGCGGGAGTGCCCGGTGGGAGGGGGGGGGGTGCCACCAATAAACGCCAGCTCGACCCCCGTTCCTACCAGACGCCTCGACGCCACACGGGCCAGCACGATCTTCATATTGCGCCGAACAACCTGCATTCTTGCTCGCTAACAATGCATAATAATCCTCGTAACGGCCCATACACTCGCTCGCAACAAAACCCGGCCAATGATCTATCGCCTTTAGATCGAAATTAGTCATCCCGATATGATAATTCCCCATCCGACGAATGCAACTTATGACCGTCTCTCCATCAAAAAAATCTCGAGACTCATTTATTTCGTTTACAGACTGCCAGATGCCTGATGATTCCGGCAGCTACTGCACTCTGTACACGAAATAAATATACACTACACGATTTAATTATGTACGATGTACTTCATTAAATTTTGAAGCTCAAAGCTGATCTGAAGTCTGGGTACAAACTTATTCCATTGCCATGTTAAATACATTCTCTGATTTATAATTTCATCTAATTTTACACGACTGATGTTGGGCTAACCCTTATCGAACTTGGGGCAGGAGTACTTGTTAGACTTCAGCTGATCAAACAAGTTATTAATTAATATTTTGGATAAAGTAATTTCCGATGGATTACTGAAGCTTTTCTTCGTTGGATAAATAGTGAGATTGTCTGTTGTTTTAATGAAAATCGTGAAATAACAATTCAGACCCAAGTACGGTTATCACTGGGAAGTTACAAGACAGACAAAGAAAATATTCGGTATATACATAGGCAATAAATATGATTATCAGTAGGAGGGAGAGGGGGAGAAAAGGAGAGGAGATAGGGGAGAGAGAGAGAAGAGAAGAAAGAGAATTAAAGATGAAAGCAAAGAAGAGAAAAGAAAAGAGAGAGTGGCGAAAAACAACAACCAAACGACAAAACTCCACAGAGAATCAGAGGCAAAACAAAAGCAGACAGGCCCCGACACAGATCGGCGAGCGCCATCGGGATGCGCGGACGCCGGCCATGACAAGGGGCTCGGCGGAAAGGCTAACCAACTCCGACTATGTGTTAAGTCCGCGCAATACTTGGTTATTACTCCGCCTCGACCCCGTTACTGCGAACCCGAAAAGACAAGTGACGAAGGGAAAGTAATAATTTGAACTCAAGAAAACGCCTCAAATCAAGACACTCGTGCACGATTAGGAGAAATTCTGCCGGAGGGCAATTGCAGAAGGGCGGCGGAGCCCCGGTTGCAGAATCGGAGGTCGAAGTCTCGATAGCAGCCCCGCCGCCTCCCATAACATCATGCGTTGGGACATCATATGAATTCCTTCGAGAATGCTGACGGGAAGGGACTGCTGGGACATAGTGGATTTGTTCTCTCTTTTCCTATTACCACTATTTTCCTTTTGTTCAAACAGAGTGCCAGAGTAATACTGACAAAAATAATAACACTGATGTTTATGTTGATCGTAAAAAATAGTTTAGAATGACATATCAACAATCAGGTTCACATTTAAGAAATAACTGAACAAAATTCCAATGCATGTCAAATCAATAATTTCAAGAATGAAAAAGGAAAAAGTCTACAGAAAGGCAAGCGCCACCACCAGATGCCAAATACCAACATACGTTCCTAAGGATATTACAAATCAGGAGTCTCCCAGCCCCCTTCCCCCCTAAAAAAAGGACAAACTGGCGCCAGCTAGAGTGGTCGTCCGCAATAAACTGTGATGCTACGCTGTTAAAAAAAGTATGCATGGTGTGTGTATGCCGTGGTAACTTTGTTTCTACAAGCTTTCTATTTCTTTCCATTCTATTTTCAGGAAAAAAAGATTATATAAAATCCTATAGTCGCTTGTATTTGCTTTTATCTGCTGTAATGTTTTTACCCGTTACACATCGCTCGGGATAGATGTTTTATTTCATTTTTTCCTTTCTTCTGGTCTTGCTTTTTCTTTTGTCGTTGACCTTTTTTTTTATTGGAAACGATGTTTCGTGAAGGCAATCCGGCCTGACAATAACAAGCAGGAAAAAACAATCAATGCTAACTGCACAACTACAACAACAAGAATTCCCTCTTTAGTTTGCCTTTCCATTGACGAGTGGAAATAGCGGAAAGATGAAGAAAAAATTCGCCTCCGAGGAAAAAAAAGCAAAAAGATAAAGAAATTCCCGCACGGAAGTCAGAGAGAAGGAGCCAAGGAAAATGACACAGCGCGCTTGTTACATCTTCGTAACGCCTTCGAGGATGCTGTGGTTTATAGGCGAGTTTGTTAGCACAGACAAAACCCGGGCGCAGCGAACGCGGCCATAACTATCAAGAGGGGATGTTTGGACGTGGGTTATGGCACGCTCCTAATTGTAACTCAGGGTGTTGCTACATGCCATGGTGCCCCCGTTCGAGTGCCGATAGCCCCCTCTGGTATCCCGTCAGGACATCCTTTTCGTGTTGGTGCTTTTATCAGTCCTATCCTTTAAACTTGACATAACCCATACTCCTCACCTTTCAACCTTGCACTTCACCCTGGCACTTATCCCTTGGCTCTCTCACCCTGACCTTCTCATGCCCTTTATCTCCCGCTCTCCCCTCGTTCTGCTTGCCCTCTCGGTCGAAGCCTAAATGTCACCCCAAAGGCTCCCAGCTGTGACGACACTACCACTTGCCACACCACTCTACCACACGTCGAGACAACGACCTTTACATCCACACTTCGGCGACAGTGGATGCCTTCACGTGTAGCCCATTTCGATTTTTCCCAGTGAACAAAGTCAATATAATATATATGGAGGAATCAGTGCAATATAATCTTATATAAGAAGAATTCAACGTGTAACGAAAAAAATAAAGTAAATCTTCGTAATCGATTTAATACGTATTGTTACTTGTCGTTTTTCAGTCAAACCCTACAATCTGCTCAACCCTCTTTCCGAGTACCACTTAACTGTGAATAAAATCCTCCATCCCGTGAATAATGAACAAGGACTCATCGATCTCACAAGTCGAGTGCCTCTCGCAGCAAGTGTCAGTTAGCTAGGAGTGCCAGTCCTGACAAGCCTCGCCAGGGAAAAGGATTTTACGGCTGCCAAGTTACCCTGTCCCTCAAAGGCAATCGATCGAGGGTAAAGTTCATTTCAATTTTAGTTAAGCTCACGCAACCTACTGATGGTCTTTCCATAACACACAGGACCTAACACTTTTTTTTTTGTTATTCCCCTGCAACATCAATTGTTTAATATGTCTATTCGGGTAAAAGGGGGCGCTGCATGATTGCACAGACACGTGGGGAACACCTGAAACCATGTCGCACAAATTGAAACAAATCGAACTCAATCACACGGAGTTCCTTTCATGAACATTCAGGACTTGTAAGCCTGGTGCCCCTTACAGGAAATACAAGCCTCGCACTGGTTTTCGAGCTAATCAACATATGCTTTTTAATACACACAATACGACAAGAGGGGTCGGTTGTCTCTGTGTGTCTGCGTCTGTCTGCCTGTCTATCTCTTTGTCCCTTTTACCATCACCAGAGAGCTCGAGCGGAAAGAGAAACCCCGTCAAAAATCTTCTCGTTTCCTGGACAGCGCAGGCCCGAGACAGCAAGAACAATCCGTCCTCGCCATCAATTACAGGCCTCTTGTCCATGGCGCTGTAACAGTTTTCATCCATCTTCATGCTTCGCCCCGTGCACTGTACATGCTCTCCCCTAGCCAACACTCATACCCTTCTCTACTAATCGTTTCTATTCGTAATCTGCGCATCATCCCTTCTACTTCTCTTCCCTCTTCATTTTGCTACTCTTTATCCTTATCTTCCCTCTTTCTATTTTACTTATTATGGCTTTCTTTCCTTCGCAGACACAAGCTGTCCCCTCGTCCTGTCTTTTCAATGTGCAAAACTCGAGCTCGCTCTGGCTCTGCCTCACTCATGGCTCTCTCCCCTCGCCCTTGACAGCCCTCTGCGCCATCGACTGTATGCCTGTCTCTGCTTTTGTCTGTCTGACCATTTTCCCATGTCTCGGATGTGTATTATTCAGTCCAATATCCTCCAAGTAAATCATATGGCATACTGTCTCGGAGTGCTTTTGGGATTAAGTTGTTCTGTTGCATAATCTGAGTGTATTATTCTGCCTCTCAATGGACCATGTAGCATGGAATGCATCGCTCTGTTCTGCGTTCTATTATGCAACCCTGCATTTGATTCTTCAGTTAAAAACTCCCAGCACAATATACCATCTCCGAAATTTGGCTATAAAGTTATTGCACAACTTATTGGGGTCATGATCAAAGTTCCCGACAGGTAAAGTGTGCAACTTGCCAGAAGACGCTGCACAGCGACAATAACTCCATACAACGACAGCTAACAACTTGGCTAATAAAACTTTATGGTCTGTGAAATATACAGTGTTTACACAGAGAACTTTCCTTGCAACAGAGGCGCTTGCTATACTGAAAATTATTTTAAAAATTGTTTTCTTTCTATTCCTACCGGTGCATGTATGCGACGAACAAACGAGATTTTAAACTATCAGTTTTACAAAGACAAAAGCAAGCCTTATTGGCCCCTGTGCTACGTCCACCAGACCGATAATTCACCACCAGATCGCAGAGGAAAAGGTTCGCATCCCATCGGCCAGCCCAGGAGCCTGTAAATCACTGGCGGTGACTTCCTAATAGCAAAATCCTCAGCCCTGCGAGCCGAACATATAGAGGCGGCGGGAGAGAGATCCGCCACCTCGCCAGCCGCACCTGATGCCGGATTTATCAATGACTGGAGACGTATTGACAGCCGCGAACACCTTTTTGTGCCGGGTTGGGGTCATCCTCCTACATGTGTGTGTGTGTGTGTGTGTGTGTGTGTGTGTGTGTGTGTGTGTGTGTGTGTGTGTGTGTGTGTGTGTGTGTGTGTGTGCGTGTATATATATGCATATGTATATGTATATCACACACAAACACACACAAACACACACACACATACACACACATACACACACACACACACACACATACACACACACACACGCACACATACACACACACACACACACACACACACACACAAAATATAATCCCATCGAAGAGAGCATTTCTCGAAAGCACCACCAATATAACAAGCAAAATCCTCTTACGGCCGTGCATACGGGCGGCGCGAGTTTCCCGAACGTCTTTTGAAGTCGCAAAACTTTGACGCCCGACCGCCGCGGCGACCTTCCCCCCCTCCCCCCTCTCTCCCTCCTCCTCTCCCAGAACCCGGTAACCTCGCCTTCCCCCCGTAGCTGGACACCCAGCCGTTCAGCCCCAATTAGGAGGTCTTTCCCCAGGGCAATGCATAGGGCGATTTCACGAAATCGTGCACATAACCCGAATGTCGGTCGGGTTGGGGCCTGGCGCGCTCGGAGGGGGCATAGACGAGAATACATGGGGGTGCTAGGAGAGTGTGCCAGGAGAGTGCCGGAAGGGTGCCGTGTCTCCAGAAAAAAAGATGACGATAAAAATAATAACGAAATCTCCGGCGCCGCGGGACCGCCGGGTTCGCCCTTCCTACGCGATGTCTCTGCCACCTGCCTCCGGTCTCGCGGGATGCTGCAATCTGTGCAACGTCACCCGCGCTTCTGCAACGCATGCCACAACTTCGGACTCAGCTGACGTCTTCAACACAAACTTATCATCGGTATTTTCAACTTTGCGGACTCGTCTTTGGTAGCTGCTCACGGATTTTTACAGCCTGTATCCTCGGGAAAAGTAAAGCAACATGCGAGAGACAACTTTTAAAATTCAAATTAAAAGATACAAGAAACGTGCGATAAAAAGATGAAATATAACACAGATTTTACAAGATAAAAGGATGAACATAAATAATAAAACGATGAAACAATAAAGCAATTAAGATATTACAAAAATCACAAAGTAAGCGAACCATGATATAAAAAGTTCAAGAAAAATGCCACACATGACACACATAGAAAACAAACAAACAAGCACCCTTGCATAACCGATATCAATTAGGGTTTGCCACAAGTCCTTTCGAAAGGACTCGAGATGCTTCGGTTCTGGCGCCTTCCCCTCGGCTCTCGCTCGCCGCTCGGACGACGAAATCGCCGATAACGAAGACTAACTTGACAAACAGGAAACACCTTTTGCCGGACATCGATGACATAGCATTGGGGGAAGGGCAAGGGGGTGGAGGGTGAAGGGAAACGGGAAAGAGAGAAGGATGTAACAAAAGCGAGGGGCGTCCGTATTTCTTTTGGTCGACTCGAGAAATCCTCTCCCTAATCCATTACCTCCCCCCTCTCCCTCTATTTCCTCCTACACTCCCCCTACCCCCCTCCTGACAGAGAGACCCGAGTTAACCTCCTCTGGATCATAACTTACTTCGACAGGACTCTTTGTTTACACCCTTTGTTGGAACTGTTGTTATGGATCACCTTCGTCTCCCCAATCTCTTGTTCTTCCTGGCCTCTCTCATCTCTTAAACCCTTGATCTTTTCGCCCTTCCTTCCAATCCGCCTCTTACTTTGATAGCTCGTACGTCTATCCACCTTTATCTAGGTTTTCCTTCCTTTATTCCTGTATTTTTTTTCTTGTCATTCTCTTCCCGATTCGTTCTTTCTTCTACCGTCTGTCACACATGCTGGTATCTTTTTCTTTATGTTTTGAATCCCCTTTCTTTTTTCCTATCGCTTCCCTTTCTTTAATCCCCGATTTTGCTCCCTTCTTCTTAAGCCTCTTCCCCTCAACTTCCAATTGTTTTGCCTTTTCCTTCCGTATTCTCCCTGTCCTTTCAATTTCTCCATATTTCCCTTCCTTTTTCTACCCCTTTTCTCTCTCTTCTTTTCCTCCCCCTTTCACC
>BOPN01004618.1:8346-10846 GCA_017312705.2 Penaeus japonicus
GCAACCTGCAGAACCATTTGGAAGTTTTCTACTCAGATGTTCCTTGGGAGTCGCTGCACCGCATGACAACTGTCTCGGTAGCCTCAATTAACATAAAGAGGTTCACAACACCTTTGGAGAATAGGAATGCAGCACTGATTGCCAATTGATCAATTGGAAACTCTAAGAATGATGAGTCAAGATTGAGAATTCTGAAGAAGCTCCAAGAATCCTGCCTTATGAATCTCAAAGGGTCGTCATCTACTTCAGCAGGCACTGGGGGATGAATGGGACGGCCAAAAACTGTACCCTTGAGACCATCATCTGCAGCCGTTGCATTAATGGCCTTGTATTTAGATCATTTATCATTTATCATTTTGTGGTGCAGCTGAGGCGATAAGTGCAGTCAACCAAGGTACATAAATGTACATGACAAATTGCACAAAATCTACAAGTCTTGCTGCTTGTCCTGCTCCAAGAATGGTTTAAAGCAGAAGCTCCTCAATTTTCTTGATCAGAAGGATGATTTTCAGGCTGTAAGTAATCTTTAGTAATGCAGGTATTGGAGGTATCTTCTGAATATTGCTAAATTCCAGCAACTCGAAATTTGTTTGTAGCCTATTGTAGAGTGAACTATCTAGCAGTGAAGAAGCTTCCGCAATGGAGGCATCCCGAGCATGTGTCAAAATACTCTCACCAATGGCAGTAAGCCAAAAGATCAAGTTCTCTGTTTAAAGAACAGAACTACAAGCTGCAATTAGATGGCCTATGTCGGTCCTTGTTGTGCCGAACACCATAGCACACACATTATCAGTTGTCTGCTACTCTTCAAGAAGTTCAAAAGTGGCAATTGCTGCCTCCGGTCTAAAATTAACCTTGTGAATAGCTTTTCGTTAGATTTTATCAGTCAAAAGTAAAAAAAAAAAAAAAGAGAGAGAGAGAGAGAGAGAGAGAGAGAGAGAGAGAGAGAGAGAGAGAGAGAGAGAGAGAGAGAGAGAGAGAGAGAGAGAGAGAGAATGAAAGAGAGCACACAGACGCAGACACAAGGAAGAAGCACAATACATGTGTTGAATCTTAACTTAAGTTAACTTCGCTAATTGAATTTCTCGCGCCCTAACAACGCCAGCTTTTCCTAAGGCAAGGAGGGAGGAATAATGATTGAGAGTATAAAAAGGGAAGAACATAAACAAAGAAAATAAAAAGGGAAGAGAGAAAGTAATAGATTGGATCCTATACCAAATATGCGTATGAAAAAAAAGGTCTTGAACTACTTAAGAAATCTTTTAAAAAGCATTAGGATAGCAGGACAATGCACCATCATGTTGATGTGTTGCTATGACACGTTGCTTTTTAGACGAAACTTCAAGGCCAGAAGAAAGGCTAGCATTATTTGCGAAAATTTTCGATTTTTATGAGCAACTGCAACACCCTAATGGATACATATATGCGCGCACACACACACACACACACACACACACACACACACACACACACACACACACACACATATATATATATATATATATATATATATATATACATACATATATATTTATGTATATATATATATATTTATATATATACTCACACGCATACATACATTACAAGGGTTCTGTGAACAAAATGATGGCAAAAGCGGCATTAGTAGTAAAACTAAAATAATTTTTTTTTTAAAAGTGACTATAATAACAGCAATGATAAAGCAATTGCAGTCATTATTTGAAGCGGTTCCGAATGTGATCACTATAAACGATTTACAGCCGTTCCAGCTCTTAATTGTAGCAAGTAACATACAAGAAACAGGGCTCATAGGTCACCTTTGCTATGATTTCCGGCTGGGGCATTCCAGGCTGTCTCTGAGGAAGGGTATTGACCACACCAAAGTCGGGCTGACACTCTTTATTTTTTCATAATTGAGGGGGTTTGCGAACCCTGTACTTGGGACTTTTTTTCATGATATCAGATAGTAATGACATTTATTTCAGTGTTGGGATTTCTAATGTGAAAAAATATATATGAAATAAGACTTTTAAGATATAAAGGATAAGCAAGATTATATCAAAAGGCTTGGGTGAAAGGATAAAAGACAACAAAATAGGGTAAAATACATCAAACATAAAATTAAGGAGAGCTAACCAGCTGCATATGTAAGATATTAAAACAAAAAAGGTCGCAATTGAAAGTGTTTTTTTTTTTTTATTATTATTAATTTGTTTAAATTATTTACAGAGGCTGCGTGCAGCAATTGAGAGTCATCGGCGTACTAAATAAGACAGGTTTTGCTACTGTCGATAAGTCATTAATAGATATAGTAAATAAAATTGGGCCTAATATGGAGCCTTGTGGAACACCAAATGAGACTTGTTGTTTTAACGACAGATTTTCACGTATTGTGACAGATTGAGTTCTGGTGGATAAATAATTTCTAAACCAATAGTTATCAATTCCGTGATTTCTTAGTTTGTTGAGAATTTTATGGTTAACACTGTCACTGCCTTCGACAAATCGCATAGAGTAAGTT
>BOPN01004618.1:20846-28346 GCA_017312705.2 Penaeus japonicus
CTCTCCGCCGAAGTGATATTGATTATGATATGGGTATAGAATGATCATCATGGTTTTAATAATGACCCAAGTTTTAACACTGAATTTCCATTTCCCTTATGAGTTTGGCAGAGGTGGCGGCGGCGGCGGCTGGTAAATGATGGTGATGTTGGTCGGTCGGAGAGATGGTGACTCTGGGAGAAGGAGGGAAGGGAAGAGGAAAGGACAAAGAGGAGCAAAAAAGGAGAGTGAGGGGAGGAGAAATGAAAGGAAAGGAAAAAGAAAGATTCAATTGAAGGACTGACTTGAAAAAAAGAGAAAGAAAAAGAAAAGAAAGAGGGGAAAATCTAGAGGAAAGAAATAAAATACAGAAAAGCGAAACACAAAATAGGCAGAAATACACCAGAAAAAAAAAAAAAAAAAAAAAGATGGTGATCGCTGATGGTTAAACCTATAAAGACAACATGGTGTTGGAAGCGAAGATAGTGATAACACCGAAGAACCGGAGACTGCAGATGGTGATAAGGGAGACGCCGTATTTAAGGGAGATAATAATGGTAATATCATTAATTTATGGACAATAATTAGATGGGCGACGCGATAAATCTTTCCCAGAATGAAGGAGGTTTTCGGTATAAGACAGGGAATTCAGACAAGATGGTGGAAGGAAAGGCTAACACACACCGAAAAGTGACAATAAGTTATTAATAAGTGTTCAGCCAATGGGGAAAAAATCCCATGACTGAATTTGAAATAAAGGACTAGAATTATTCAAAAGAAAACTTCCTTCGCCTGGGAATACGTTAAGGTCTTTGCAGATGGTACGGAGTAGTGGTAGGTCTGGTGGTGTCGGCAATGGTTGTGGTAGGGGGAGTGATGATAGCCGTGGTGATCGTGGCATAGGTGGTCGCGGTGGCCATAGTAGTGATGTGAGTGGTGACAACAGTGGTTATCGTGGCTGTGGCGTGGTTGGTGATGATTGCAGTGGTGCTGATGGGGTGGTGGGGGTTGGAGAAGGCTATGTAACTAGGTGGGTGGTATGAAAGGTAATGAGTTTGGTGACAGTGGGGGTGCAGTTACAGTGCATCGGTCTATTAGGAGATATTTACTGACTTAAAATAAATTGCTCCTAAATAATATTGCTGCATGATATGTTAGATAATACATTATGTAAGCAAACATAACAAACCATTTATAAAGACACGAAACGAAACTCAATAATACTTGCTTTGAATCACATCTCAAAAGACATTCATGTTAAATATTTATATCTGTGATCTTCACTTCATATCTAACTTTTTATCTACATACAAGTTTACGTATCTTTTTACTTATCCTTTTAGAAACAGTGATGGACAAGAGAGGACAGGCACAAGCAAACGGAATTAGGTCAGGCGCTTAGGTAGCCTTGATTATTTTATAGACAGTGATAACGTCACAACCCTAGTCAAATTACATCACGTGTAAACATATTGAATATGATACATAATATAAATATAAATAATTTATGATGAAAATGCTAAACTACTGCATAATCTTAATTACTTTAATACAATTGATATGTTTAATTTAATATCTCCACCTAGAGTGAGGAATCTAAACCCTGTGTGCGCAAGATTTTCCTAACAATACTGTCCGCAGAGTCTGTAGATCTTGGCTAGCCATTCCCTTGAAAGCGGTAGATTCGCTTAAAAATCCGAAACACCATAGCCGTATAACCCGTATAACTACTTCTTAATGATGTGCAGTAACTTGATCGATTGAAACTTGAGAACAGCTGATTACGTGGATTCCTGGAGACACACTGCTTCCTCTGTTAGTAAATGAAAACACCTAAAGGGAAATAACAGTATGTATACAGCATGTGAGAGAAATAAAAAGAAATGCGTTTTTGATTTATTTTGATGAAAAAAGTTTCAAGATCTTTTAAAGCGGAGAGGGAGAGAGAGTTTGTGTGTCTACTGAAAATTTCATTGATTCCCGGTGACAGGATCTGATGGCCAGTGATTAATAGCCTGAACCAAGCATGGAATAGGATTAGCCGTTTGGATTTCAAAAGTTTTTATATTTAGGATTATGGATTAGGAATTGCGGTTATTTTCAAGATTAGGATCAAGGAGTTATTCTTGGCATTTAGATATAGTCTTAGATATAGATCTATATATATATTTAGATGTGTATATATATATATATATATATATATATATATATATATATATATATATATATATATATATATATATATTTAGATGTATATATATATATATATATATATATATATATATATATATATATATATGTATGTATATATATACATGTATATATATATATTTTTTTTTTATATATATATATACATACATATATAACATATACATATATATGTATAAATATATGAGAAGATGGTTGAATGCAGTAACGCATTTTTAATATATACAAATTTATACCTCCCTGACCGTGACTCGAACCCGCGCCGTAAGATCGACAGGCACGGTTGATACCGCTCGGCTACACGACCCGACAAAAGAGATGTTCAACCAGACACCTTATGAGATGTCATGGACATTACCTATGTGTATATATTAAAAATGCGTTACTGCATTCTACCATCTTCTCACACATATAACCTTGGTAACCTAATTTGGGACTTGAATTTGTGATTCCGTGGCTGCCGAGCGGGGAGATGTCTTTTGCAAAATTCGCCATCACTGTTCTGATAAGAACACATAGGTAATGTCCATGACATCTCATAAGGTGTCTGGTTGAACATCTCTTTTGTTGGGTCGTGTAGCCGAGCGGTATCAACCGTGCCTGTCAATCTTACGGCGCGGGTTCGAGTCCCGGTCAGGGAGATATAAATTTGTATGTATAGATATATATATATATATATATATATATATATATATATATATATATATACATATATATATATATATATATATATATATATATATATATATATATATATATATATATATATATATATGTGTGTGTGTGTGTGTGTGTGTGTGTGTGTGTGTGTGTGAGTGTGTGTGTGTGTGTGTGTGTGTGTGTGTGTGTGTAAATAAGTAAGCTTTCGGATTACATTTACTAATATAACTATTCTGATTGTGGATTCGAAATAAGTGTAGCTAGATTATATTACTGTAATAAGTCTCAATAAGGTTGATTTCGAAACTCAAATATTAGGAATTTCAGATTAAGCTTAGAACAAGGATTTTAGAAGTTCTGCTTACCGAATGAAAAATATATACACACACCCGGTTTAGAATCCATGATAAAAAAGCTTCGAAATTTAGCATACATTTTACCATAACTATTATCATTATGATATCTGACCAAATTTAATTCCAGGTTGAACGTTTTAAGACTGAAATTAGGTAATGATCAAATTCAACATCAGAGTCCCAATCTATTGCATTTCGAGTGAATATATGTTGGTACATGTGTAAATCTAAAGTTGAACAAAAACTATCAGACTAAACACACGCCTTTCTAGACATCCAGCCAGACAGTGGCAGACAGACAGGCAGATGGAGACAGATGTTGACAGTGAGTGGTATTGCAGGGAGAAGGGATCGGGGAGAGTCAGAGGAGAGAGAGAGGGGGAATGAAGGAGAGAGTCAGAGAAGAGAGAGAGAGGGAATGAAGGAGAGAGTCAGAGGGAGGAGGAAGCAAAATGTAGGGGAGAAAGTGGAAGAGGAGGGGGAGGAGGAGGAGGAGGAGGAGGAGAAAGGAGAAAGGAGGGAGAAGGAGGAGGAGGAGGAGGAGGAGGAGGAGGAGGAGGAAGAAGAAGAAGAGGAAGGAGTGGAGAAAAAGAGGAGGGGAAGGAACAGGAGGAGGAGGAGGAGGAGGAGGAGAAAATGGAGAAAGAGGAAAAAGATTTGAAGAAAGAAGAGGGAGAGGAGAAGAAACGGAAGAAGAAGGAGAAAAGGAAAGAGAAGGAGAAAGAGAAGAAGAAGGGGAAAGATGGATCCTAATACTGCAGGATCCACCCACCGACGCCTCCTACAGATGGCGCTGCTGCCCCGGGTTGTCCCAGCAGGCGCCGTCCTCCGCACTGGCGCACACCTCGCGTCCGCCGAAGAGTTGTTGGCCTCGTGAGGTCCCGCGTCAAAGGAGGTCGAGCGGCGTGTGTTTCCGAGCCTCCCTCCACGAGTTGACGTTGATGCTCGTGGCGTATAATGAGCACGCACGCACGCACGCATGAACGACCGCATGAACGCACATGCGTAACCCTTCTGGCGGAATCGATAGGCTCTGTGTGTGTGTGTGTGTGTGTGTGTGTGTGTGTGTGTGTGTGTGTGTGTGTGTGTGTGTGTGTGTGTGTGTGTGTGTGTGTGTGTGTGTGTGTGTCTCTCTCTCTCTCTCTCTCTCTCTCTCTCTCTCTCTCTCTCTCTCTCTCTCTCTCTCTCTCTCTCTCTCTCTCTCTCTCTCTCTTTTCTCTCTCTCTCTCTCTTTTTTCTCTCTCTCTCTCTCTCTCTCTCTATATATATATCTCTCTCTCTCTCTCTCTCTCTCTCTCTCTCTCTCTCTCTCTCTCTCTCTCTCTCTCTCTCTCTCTCTCTCTCTCTCTCTCTCTCTATCTCTCTCTCTATCTCTCTCTCTATCTCTCTTTCTCCCTCCCTCTCTCTCTCTATCTATCCATCTATCTATAAATATGCTTTTCCCTCTTTCTCTGTATGATTCTTTATCACTCTCTTGTTCTCCAACTCCCTCCGTTCCTCATTTTTCGTGTTCCTTTTACATCCCATACACACATACTCACTCAATCTCTCTTTTTATCTCTCTCTACAATTTCTGTGTGTGTACAATTGACTCCTCCTTCTCTGTCTCTAATACGAGTTTGCTCCTAAGTTTGATCTTTTTGCCTCTTTCTCTTTCTCTCTCTATATTTTTCCCTTTCTCTCTCTGCCTCTCTCTTTCTTTCTCTTGGTCTCTCTCTCTCTCTCTCTCTCTCTCTCTCTCTCTCTCTCTCTCTCTCTCTCTCTCTCTCTCTCTCTCTCTCTCTCTCTCTCTCTCTCTCTCTCTCTCTCTTGCTCTTTCTCTCTCTCACTCTAACCCTCTCTCCTCTCTCCCTTTGCCTTCTTTCTTTTCTTCGCTCCATTTCCTTCTTTTATCTTTGTTCTTACCTCGTCTTATCTTCGCCTCTCACCTGTTCCCCCTTTTTACTCCTTCATCTTTTATGTTTTCTCTCGTCTTTCCCCTTACCGACCTATTCTAACTATCTTTATTATCTAACTTTGTCATCCTGTTTCAAATATTTTTTTTTCTTCCTAGTCTTTATTTTTTCCTTCGTCCACCTCCTTCCATCTCGTCCAGACTTTTCCTAATTTCCCGTCCTTTTACTCGCCTCTTTCACTATGCTATTCTCACTTTCCTATCCTTTTTTGTCTTCGCCCTCCTCCTCCACTCTCTCCTCTCTCATTCTCCCTCCTGTCTTCTCCGCTGCAACTCTTGCTTTCAACTTTTCTTCTACTTCACCCCCAATCTTCCAGCTCTTCCACTCCCTTTTCCTTCCTGCTTCATTCTTTTCCTCCCTTCGCCCATCCATCCCCCACCTCCTCACTCCTGTCCCCATTCGCCTGTTTCTCCTTGCCTCCCTTCGCCCTCCTCACTCCTTCCTTCTTACCTTGGCCATCACCCTCCTCCTAGTCTTCCCTCACCCTTCCACCAGCCCCCTCCACCTGCCCTCTTCCGTCCCCTAACCTTTGTCCTCCTTTTCCCCTTGACCCTTTTCTTCTCCCTCCCCCACCACCCACCTGCCTTTCTTCATCTCTCCAAATCTTTTTCCTTCCCCCCCCCCCCCCCCCCCCGTCCCCACACCTCTTTCTCCCCGCCCATCACCCTCTTTCCTCCACCTGACCCCCTTCCCTTCCCATCTTCCCTCCACCTCCCCTCCATCTTTTTCTACCCTCGCCCTCGAAAGACACCGGGCACAAGAGCCTCACCGGGCCGACTCATGCATGAAAACTGTCAAGAGGGGAAAAACTTTGACGCGGAGAAGAGGCAGAATCTTCGAGAAGCCTTGATGAAAACTTGAAGGAGGAGGAACTCGAGGAAGTAGCACCTGATCAGAGAAATCGGGACGCTGCTTGGGTCTGTCTGCGCGTTTGCTCTTCAGGTCGGTTGCCTTTTCAACTGGATGGGTTAGTTGTTGGCGAATGTGTCGTGGCTTGTTTATTGAAACAGTGCCGGAAGTTACAACACACAAGTACAAACACAAACACAAATACATGCATACATACATACATACATACATACATACATACACACATAATATATACATACATACATACATACATACATACATACATACATACATACAAACATATATATATACATACATACATACATACATACAAACATATATATATACATACATACATACATACATACAAACATATATATATACATACATGCATACATACATACATACATACACAAACAAACACACAAACAAATACATACACAGACATTCATTTATGCATACTTACAAACATATGTCTGTGAGTATTACCTTCTTTCAGACTGTTTAATGGTACAAATTTACTGGCAGGAACAGGGAAACGAGTGATTAGTGACGGTATCTATTATTGATAAGCAGCAGCACGCAGCTAAGAGATTCCCGGAACCGTCGGCGTCCTTAGGAGGGCGTTGGGGACGCAGACTTGACTTCCCTCGATCCCTGGAGAGGTCACGTCATGGGCAGGGTAGAGAAGTGGCGTGGATCACGGGACCACCTGGCTTGGATCAGCGAATGGGCGCCATCTTGGAAACCGACAGCAAGGCTAAATGACTTCCTATACCTCCAATATCGTGTGTGTTAACGTGAGTGCAAATTCGAACAGAATGATGATCGTATCCTTCGGCTCCCTTTCTCCTTTCTTACCTGCCATCTTCATCCCGTGATCCCATATCCCTTTTCAGTTTACAGAAGTCCTCTGAACAAAGATTTGATGTAAAGGAAATTTCTTATGTTCACGTTGAAAATCTTCAAAGATCCATATTATTACATCACAATCCCATCTTGCAGTCGGCAAAGACTCTGGAATTCGATTTTTAACCCTTTCACTCGGTCATGCCTCGGTCTATCTTCTTGTTTTATCCTTCTCTCTTTCTCTCTCTCTCCCCACCCCCCTCTCTCTCTCGCCCCCTCTCTCTCTTTCTCTATCTTTCCCTCCCCCCCCCTCTCTCCCTATCTATCTATTCTGTCTGTATGTCTATCAATCTCTCTCTCTCTTTCCCCCCCCCCCCACCCACACACACACACTCTCTCTCTCTCTCTCCCCCCCCCCCACACACACACACACAGATATACATATGATTGTTAAGGGGTCTCTCTCTCTCTCTCTCTCTCTCTCTCTCTCTCTCTCTCTCTCTCTCTCTCTCTCTCTCTCTCTCTCTCTCTCTCTCTCTCTCTCTCTCTCTCTCTCTCTCTCTATGAAGTAGGTAAGACCATCAGTGACAGCTTGGCACTTCGCGTGTCAACAAACGGCGACAAAGCCAATCGTCAACTCATCC
>BOPN01004618.1:60846-63346 GCA_017312705.2 Penaeus japonicus
TAATGGCAATGAAACAATAATTCATTTGCTATTATCAATATAATTGTAACTGAAGTATTAGTGGTAAGAGCAATGATGATAATGATAATGATAATAAAACTGAGAATGGTTAATAACCCCCCCCCCAAAAAAAAATACAAAAAAATATAATGATAACAACAACAATACTAATAATCATTATCATAATTATAATGATTATGATAACGATAATGATAACGAGGATCATAATGACCATAGCAATGGCAATGATAGTGATGATGATGATAAAATAATGATGATAGTAATAATGATAATAGTAGTAAGGATGATGATAATGATAACAATGATTGTTTATAAGGATAATAAGGATGATGATAGCAGTAAATACGATAATAATAACACTGACGGCAACAACAACAATAAATTTATTCAAGAGTTTAATTCTTACAGTTATTGTTGCATATCAATAATCTTCAATATTGGCGTTTAAAAGTCGTATATAATAAGGTCTAGGTGGCATATAATATCGGTTTGCATAACATTCTGGCTCTCAGATTTTGACATTAACATCTTCAGGGATTTTGTATTTATATATTTATTCATTTTTTTCTAGACCGCCGAAAATCCAGAAGAAGACCACGATGTCTTGTTGATGTTACGATTTATTAGCAAACTTTCCTGTTAGGAACTCTCTCCGATCTCATGTGGCGGGGATGTCCAGTTGATTTAGCGCTTCGGGATACGGAGGGTAGGTTGATCTTCTCCGTAATCTTTCTAATTTGATTTCTTTCGTCTGTGTGATGGATGAATGACAAAGTGGGACTGTCCGTTTTGCGGAGAAAGTCCTCCCTGGGATGTTTATAGTTTGGACTACCTATGATTTTTATCTGTACTCTAAAAGTTTTTCTTTTTCTTTTTCTCGTTGAAAACATCTTGTATGTGTACAAGAACTAGTTTCATATCTATACATTCATAGATTTTGGCGGAGGCAATATCATCCTCATTAAGCATTCTTATGAATGATTATAACGCAAAGACAGTTCCCTAGGGACCATCACAATGAAGCCATATATCAGATTGCTTGCTCGCGTGCCCCGGGAGAGGAGGTCGATGAGGAAAAGGTGCACTTAAGACAGCTCTTTTGACTTCCCTGAGAGATCTTTTTTGATTAGGACGGTTTGATGGATGAGGTTGAATGTCTCCCGTAGCTTGATAATGACGGTGGCGACCTCCTGTCTTCAGGTCTGCGTTTAAAGTGATGGATTTGATGAGGCCAACCAGGTAGGAAACCTTGGATTTTGGTGTTTCCAAAATAGTGAAATAGTCAAATATGGATGAAAATGACTTGCACATTGATGATATAAACGAGGTGAAAATAGCACGAGTCGCTGTTTACTACTAGTAGTACTGATCATGAGCATAATGTTACCAGTAAGATATCATTAATATCAACAATAACAACAATACTGACGGTAACGGTGATAGTATGATTATGAGTATTATGATCGTTGCTGTGACTTTTTACTGTAATTAATGATACAATTAAAATGACACTATTGCTATTTCTGCCACCACTGCTACAAATACTATTACTACTCTACTACTGCTATAATTACTTTTATCTTTATCCTTTGATATTTCTATTATCGCTGGTATTATGATCATCCTTATTATTATCATTATTACAACTATCTTTACCACTAGCATTAGTGTTATCAGAATTATCATTGCTATTATCCTTTTTATCATTATTATCATTAGCATTATTATCAACATCATCATTAATACCATATGTTTTACATTCTTTTTGTTTTCATATCATCATTATCATCATCTTCATCACAATTGCCATCATTTGTATTGCAATTACTATCGTTACTGGTTTGATTATTATCACTACCATTATTATTTCAATGATTACTATTTGCGTCATCATTGTTATCCTTCTTGTTATTACCATTATTATTGTTGTTACTATCATTACCTTCATTTCCATAATTATTATCGCCATTGCTACTGTTATGCAATTGATATACAACAACGATTGTAATGAAAGAGGAAGTGTCATTTAATTAATTTTCCGCTCAAAATATCCATTTTCTTCTGTCGTTATAAATACGTTTTCATTATTTCGTCGCGTTAGAGCTGATATATCTCGTGCTAGATTCCCATTTGAATATCTAGTATTTCTGAATTGATAGCGATAGAGTAAATTTTCATTGATAAACACTTGGCATTAGAAGTCAAATGCATAAAGGATGTTCATTTAGTTTTAGGACAAAAGTCCCTGGGTTGAATTAAAGAGTTTATGTATATCTTTTTAAGCTTTAATCGTAGCTTTACATATCACGTGTATACTTCGATGATGTTCTTTTATGGGATTCAATATAAAGAAGAGTAACACGCGCTGTGGCAAAGACAAGTTGCCAAGTCATCATTAACATAGAAATCGCCTGAGATTTGATTTTATATTTTATGTGATTTATGCTTCCTATTATTGTTGTTTTTTTCAAGTTGGATT
>BOPN01004618.1:78346-83346 GCA_017312705.2 Penaeus japonicus
TATCAGCCCAATGACAGGCGCCAGGACTCTTATTCATAAAGGTTCCAATGCCCAAAATAGCGACAGTATTACTTGATCATTGAGAGCAAACGCCATCTACACTGAGCAGCCAAATACCACATCACAAACATGACTAAATATTAGTTTCAAATCTCATGCAGTTTTCATTATCAAAAAATATAGATTCAAAACTGAACTGCTTTGCGGTGAGATCTGAATTTACAATATCGAAATATCATTGATTTACTTTAATCTGACCACCAAGATGAGTAAAAAAAAAAAAAAAAAAAAAAAAAAAAAAAAAAAAAAAAAAAAAAAAGAAATACTAAGAATATGTTTTTTCTTATTTATACACTCTAAGTCAAATTTTATATCCTATTCCTTTTAATGTAATGGCAATTAGATACTAGTATCTGCTTGAACTGATGCACACGCAAAACACTGTGATTTATTTCTGAGTTGCAAGTTTTCCTTAAGTTTACGGAGTAGTTTTATTTTCCTTGCCTTTATTATTTTACTGGGCCTAATTACATTTATCTAGTATATGCTGAATTACAGAAATTTTAAGGAGAAAATAATCAAAACTATTTTGCAATGCATCAATAAAGAAATGTACCAAAGAATGCCCATGCTTTATATCGTCAATTATGGAAAAAGGAGCTGCTACAATATAGCATATAGAAGGAAATGAAGACTTGACTTAAGGCGTTGCTTCAGCCTAAGGTCTTTTTTTTCTTTCTTTTATTTCGGACAGTACTTGGGCCTTAATCTTCTCCTTTTGGATACAGGCCCTGTACAGAGGCACTGGCCCTGTATTGGGATTTACCTTGCTGTCTCACCGGCCGAAACCGCTACTTTGTGTATATCCACACACACATAATCACACACACAAACACACACACATCTCCCTCTCTCCCTCTCTCCCTCCCTCCGTCCCTCTCCTTCACCCTTTCTCTCTATCTCCCCCCCCCCCTCTCTCTCTCTCTCTCTCTCTCTCTCTCTCTCTCTCTCTCTCTCTCTCTCTCTCTCTCTCTCTCTCTCTCTCTCTCTCTCTTTCATCCTCTCTCTCTCTCTCCTTTCCCTTGATGTAACCACCACACGTCCCTCAAGAGCTTGGAAAGAGGTGCCAGCAACCGCCACTCTACTCATAGAGATTGAGTTACCCTTTACTTTTTCCTCCAAAGTGGGTGAGTTAACAACCTCCTTCTCACTCCCCTACCCCTCCTCTCTCCTCCTCCATTTTCCCTCTCCTTTTAATACCCTTCTGTATTATTCCCCTCTCATCCATCTTTCCTCTTCCTTCCTAATCTCGCTTACCTCTCCCATTCGCTTTTCTCTCTCCTATTCCCTTTATTCCCTTCCCTCTCCTTTATTTCCTTTATTCCCTCTCTCTTCACCTTTGTCCTCTACCCTTTTCCTTCATTTCCCTTTTTCCTTTTCCGTCCCCTCCCCCCTTCCTAGTCCTCTTGCCCTTCCTTTTCTCCGGTCTACCCCCCCCCCCTCACCCCACCACCACACCTCTTCACCTCCTTCATTATCTCATGAAAGAATCTTGCTCTTGTACTTCAATTATGTCCTTTTTTGTCGAATTATCGGCATTTTCCTTCTTCTAATTTCCTTCCTTCTACTTCATTTTCTTTTTTGTCTCCACGTCCCTATTACCCTCCTTATCATACCGTGCCTCATTCCTCACATCTTTTTTTTTCTTAATTGTTTTAACATCTATCTTATTTCGTGTGCCTTCTTCACTGAGATTTCTTCTGGTTAACTCTCCCCATTCCTTTCATGTTGTCTTCCTCTTCTTCTGTTTTTTCGTGGATGATGATGGATTTCTTATATTGTTATTATTATTGTTGTTGGTATTATTACTATTTTGAGGAAAATCGTTATCTTCATTATCATTATTGTCTTTATCACATTATTATTATTATTGTTTTCATTATTATTATTATTATTATTATTATTATTATTATTATCATTATTTTTATTTCTATCCTTTTCATCATCATCATCATCATTGTCATTATCATTAAATCTATTCGTCTTATAGTCATTAACCTCAATGTCATTATCATCATCATTATTATCATTATCATAATTATCATCCGGAATGATATCATTATTTATCATCATTACAAAGATGATGATCATTCTTATTATTATCATTATCAGTACTGTTGTTTTGTAATCCTTATCCTCATTTTTATCCTCATTATCATCATTTTTATCATCATTATCATTATTATCTTTACCATTATCCTTGTATCACTATTAACATCATTCTTATTATTCTCCGCATTATCAAATTGTCATTGTGATTATTATTATCATTGTTATTACTATTAGTAGTGATATCATAACTATTATTACTATCATTACCATGGTTATTATCATTATCCTCATTGTTATTATTCTGATTACCATTATCATCTTTATTGTTATTATCATTTTAGAATTATTACTTTTGTTATTATCATTGATATCAATATCATCATACCTTCTATGATAGTGATTATGATTATCATTATTATTATCATCCATATCACCGTCATCATTATCATGATTATTACTCTTATAATCATTGTTATCGTTATGCCAATATTTTTATTTCAATATTATCGTTGTTATCGTTATTGTCCTGATTAATATCCATATTAACATCTTCACTGTCATTATCATTATTACTATCATTATCATTATCATTATTGTTATTATCATCATTACTATCATTATCTTCATTATTATTATTATTATTATTGTTTTGTTTCCGTGTATCTTCCCCTCCGGCTGGATCCGAGCCTCCCATAATCCCTTCAGCTCTGCTAAAACTTGCACGAGGATTAGCGAAATCCCGGTAACACCATGCGTCTCTCGCCCCCGTCTTCCCCACGTCCTCACCTCCCTACCCCTGCCCCCTCCATATTATCCCCACTCCTACGTTTTCCCCTCCTCCATTCCCCATTCTCTTCCACCTCCTCTCCTTACCCCTACCCCTCTCTACCACTACCCCCTTCTCCCCAACCGCCACCCCTCCTTCATCCCCATTACCCCTACCCCACCTTATCCCTACCCCTTCCCCAATACCCTTTCTCTTACCCTGTCACCTCCCTGCTCAACCCTCCTCCACCCCCCTACCCCCCTTCCCTCCCAATCTCTACTTAGATTCTTCCACTTGCTTTATAGATCTTTGTCTTTTTATTTTATCCTTTTTGTATCATAAAGAACCTTTTTTTTCTATTAACCCCGTTTTTTTCTTATATTATTTAGGTTATGTTTATCGACTCTCCCTCTCTCTCTCGCTCTTCTATATCCTATATTTCTTTTCTGACATTTATCCCCATTTCCCACCCGCTCCATTTTTTTATTATCTCTTTTTCCCCCATAATTCTAGCTAGGCGAGACATTGGGGTCTTAGACTCATCTCCCAAGTCTAATCTTTATTCATCTTGGGCCAATTACAGCCTCCCTGGCCCTGGCACTCTCACTTAAAAGGCCTAGAAGAGCATTAACACAGTAGAAGAAATGACACAAAAAAGGGGCGAGATAATAGGCAAAATCTCAGAAGGAAATTTCTGCCTACAAAGGTCAGGGAAAGATTATATGTGTGCATATATATACATACATCCCCCTCCCTTAGTTCAAGAATAGGGATTAGGCTTATAGCAGAAGCGCTGGCCAATTAGCATAAGCTTGGCGAGGCTGTCTGGAGATCGATTGTAAAATTTGCATTTCTCGGCATGGGAGATGTATATATATATATATATATATATATATATATATATATATATATATATATATATATAGATAGATAGATATAGATATTCAGCGACGTTCAGCTAAGAAATACGTCTATCTGTGAATTATTTGTAAGTTATGGAGAGTGGTTGATATCAGCTGATTTTTTTTTTCGTCTGATCTGATTAAGATTTGTGGCTATCATCAGCATCACTATTATCATTATCATTTTCTTTGCTATCAATATTACCAACACTTACCATTACAATGAGTACCATTGCTATTCATTATCGTCATGATCGTAATCATCGCTTTAATCATAGACATTTAGTTTATGGATAATTTATCAAGAATGATTATCAAGAATATTAGTAACATCAGTGATGAAACGATAATAACAATAATAATGATGATGATGATGATAATAATGATGATGATGATGATGATGATAATGATAATAATAATGACAGTAATGATAATGATAGTCATAATAATAATGATAATGATAATGATAACTCGAAAAGAAATTTTGCAAAACGGCTACTCTCCATATTCATATTAATCCAGATTCCTGTTTCCTGCTAGACACCGAAAATTGTTTTGTAATCAATGTTCTCCTAAGCTACCAATTTCTTACAAACTGAAACACTTCAGGGTCCCAGGAGCAATGCTATCGGATTCACGATTCCAACACCTTGATTTTTTCTATCCCCACAGCAAGTTTCGGCGATGTATGTGTATGTGAAAGATAATAAAAGTAATATTGGTATAAATTGGGATTAATTTCATTATCATTATGGCAATAACAATAATAATGGCAATAATAATGTTAACACGGATAATAATTATAATGAATACTACTACTACTACTACTGATGAGGAATATAATGATGATAATAATAATGATCAATATAATGATTCTAATAATACTAGTACTAATGATGATAAAAATAATGATGACAATAATACTGATAATACTAATGATAACAATGTTAATGATAATGATAATAACTATAATGATTGATAATGATAATAATGATAATAATAGAAAAAGTAATGATAATAATCATAATGACTGTAATGATAATGACAATGATGATGATAATATTCTAATAATAGTAGTAATGATGACGTGATAATAGTATTGATAACAATGATATTACCGATAGAATCGCTATGTTATCAATTTAGATAAAGTGTCAGAGAACGAAAAGAGAAAGAGAGAGCGAGAAGGAAAGAAAGTAGGAAAGTAAGAAAAAGTAGGC
>BOPN01004619.1:0-2500 GCA_017312705.2 Penaeus japonicus
AAAGAGAGAGAGAGAGAGAGAGAGAGAGAGAGAGAGAGAGAGAGAGAGAGAGAGAGAGAGAGAGAGAGAGAGAGAGAGCAGCTATCTTTTTAGAGCAGTAGTCCTTATTTTATTTGACCCGAACTTTCTTCCAATGCAACCTAATGCTGGTTTTCCATAAATTATCGACTTTCGAAACCCGATGGTAAGAATTCGTTATATAGTATTTGAGTTTACCTTTTGATCTATTCATCCCATTAAAGATCAGAGAGAATAAATAAAATGGTCGTATTCCAATTCAGAATATTCTTTTTATTGATGATGCGTCTTGATTTTGTTCAGAATCAAATATTGAAAACCTACTGCTGTTCTTTGGGGGTTTATATATAACAACCAACGGTATCTTTAATGATTTATTCATTTTTTATTCTACATAAAAAATGGACTGCACCAATCACGTCATGAAGCAACGAGACAAACAAACAAACAAAAAAAAAGCAGAAAACAAATATAAGATTTTGAATTTCAAACCTGGCAAAATCAGTTATTCTCAGATCAGTGATGACGAAATCAAACTGATTTCGATAAACAGAAGTAAAAATCGTCCACAGCTACGTCTTAATCTTCATTTCGGTTCATCCCTCACGTTCTCACTGTCCTCCTGAGCCTTCGCCTTCTTGAGTTTCCAAGACATCTTGCTCACGTTCGTCTTGGTGACCGAGTGACTTTTCTTTCTGGAGACGGATTTGAGGCTTCTTGCAATGGCCTCTAAAGAAGCAGAGACTGCCATGACCAGCGTCTGCATGAGCTTCCTCGGTTGGCTCAGCAGATGCTCGAAGTTCACGAGGAAGGTCTTGGTCGAACTCTGCTTGAGGGAGACAAGAGTGTGCCACCACATGATGCTGAGGGACACGTTCTTCGTGTACCAGGCCACCGCCCTTTTGGTCAGCTTCGATGGTGCCGCCTGGAGGCATCGCACGATGACTTGTCGGTGGCGTATATCCGGCAGGAGGAGGCACACGCGGATCATGAAAGACTTGAGAGTCTTCTGCGGTGTCATTTCGACGCAGAACGACACCACGCAGCGGCAAGCATTCATAATTATTCTGCCTGTTTCATGAACGCCATTATCCACTCTACACCACGACGCGACCAAGAACATGGACATTACCCGAAGGAAGGTCCGCACCACGCCTTCTGCCGCAGCTAGGCATATCCGCGGACGACTCGAGATCCTACGCCAGAGGGACGCCTTTTCATCGACCTCCTGCGAGCCGGTCTTCAGAGATCGCTTGAACATGCTCGAGCGACCAAAGCCCGTCCTCCCGAGCCACGTCTCAGACTTGGTCCTCCCTCTGAACTGGTCGTCCCTGGGGTCCATGGCCACGTCCACGTCTCGCAGGCAGTCGGCTGATCTGGAGTGGCCGCTGCTCAACGCATGGTTATCGACTGAACACTGATCTCCATCACAGTGCGACTGAACGCTTCGCAGAGATCGAATCCAGGATAGTTTGCCCTCAGAGTCCGATTTTTTCTCTGGCTTATCAGTGAGACTGCCTCGTCTCTCCAGTTTCTGCTTTAGTCGTTTCCTGACTCTCAGATTCGAGTCTGTGTCAGTGAGTTTCACTTGAGATGAATCCATGTCAGAATTCTCAGTTTTCCTTTCCATTTTCACAAGAGAATTCCAGAATCTCTCCTCCTTTTTGCTCTCAGGTTCCTCCAACGTCATCGTTTATCAAAGGTAGTCCTCGGTCAAGACGTGCCGAAAGGAAATTGTTCAGGAGCAATATTTTACGAGCGACAAACGGTGGCGTTCGCTACGACAGCATTACTATTGTGAAAGATATAATTCCTCTACACACCCCCTGTTCTTGGCCTTCGCTTTCCCCTTCTCTGTATCACAATCGGGCTTGTATTATTTTCCTGTGCTGTCGTGGTCGCGCTGTCGCTTCTAGTATTTGGACGGTTTGGGTGGGCGGGGCGGGACGACGACGGGCCTGGGATGGAAGAGAGTAAATAACACAATAAATAACTGAAACACTGGCAGATGCAGAAATAATGTAAGCAATTAGAAAATTTAAACAATAAGATAAATAATCTGCTTCAGTTTGAGTGGCACTAATCGGCATGAGACTTAATATGAATTAGATCAAGGAGACAAACATTACCACAGAGTGCAACCAAATAGTAAAACACAAAATCAAAACAAAACAAAAAATACAACAACAACAACAACAAATAACGCTCTCACGCTTACTACAACAACATTCGAAAACACAAACAAAAGTCAACGCAACAGTCTTACAGCTCCTGCCTTCAACGCGACACACATACACTGTCTCTGCATTAGCTCTCCTCTGTCGCATACAGAAACAGCAGAGGCTCCAGAAGCGCAGGCAAATTTGTACTCGTCCCTCGTCTCGCCGGGACTTCGTATCAAGTCGGGTGTGCTAAGAATAATAAAGGTCAATGAAATTCATACCCATGCGTCCCAATTATCTTAGAGAACTTACATCACAGC
>BOPN01004619.1:45000-50000 GCA_017312705.2 Penaeus japonicus
TCTTAGCCTCGCTTGCTAGTTCAAAGGCGGAACACGTTCGATTGCACTTGAACAACACCAAGTTCAACACCCACGTGTTCAGCGCGGAGGCACGTCTATTCAGAAAAAATGCAAATGAAAGCTTTAATTTGTTTTTGATATTGTTCTTAGCATTATCATTATTGATGTTGATATCGTTATCATTATCATATCATTAATGATGGTAATGTAACGTTATTGCTAATATCATTGTTATTATTATTGGCGTTCTTAATATCATTATAATCATCATTGTAAATAATTGTATTAATCATAATGATATGGATAAGAATCATATTGATGACAATAACAACAGCATCAATACTAACAGTGATAATGACAAAAATGATGATAATAAAAATGCTGATAATGATAATAATAAAGATGATAATGACAAGAATGATGACGATTAACATGATCTTGTGATTGATACAGTTCATCTGTAAACACCACCAAAAACCTGCCATCATGACTTTGTCCCAACGTCCCTGTTAAGGTTTCCCCATTTTTCTACCATCCTGGTGGACATGTTCTTCATCGCTTCATAGGTTCTCACGAAAGCTTTCCAAACGGCTTAGCAAAAGATGTTACAGCAAAGACCATTGCAATTTGGAATCAACCTGCTTTTGCAGTGTAAGTATCCTTCTTTGCGTTTCCAAAGAACCTACGTAATGCGAAGTGTTGAGAATAACTTACGTAATGAGGAATGGTGGGAATAAAATCATATGTCTGTCAACTAGTGGCTCTTTGATGATGTTAATTTCTCAAGTGGTCACATGATCTCTAAATAAGTGGCCACTCGTCTCTATCGCTCTCTATTGCTCTTCTGTCCCGCAATCTAGGAAAACATGGTTATTCATTGAAACGGAAAATTACGTTGTTTGCTATTGACAGGTGCCTAATGACAGCTCCATATCTAGAAGTTGCTTTATGTGACATGAAAAATGTACGTGGTAGATCAATATGGAGTGTGAACTCGAAATTAGTGATATATAGTGATTGTGAAATACATATAAACATCC
Source organism: Penaeus japonicus (assembly GCA_017312705.2). Classification (NCBI taxonomy): domain Eukaryota; kingdom Metazoa; phylum Arthropoda; class Malacostraca; order Decapoda; family Penaeidae; genus Penaeus; species Penaeus japonicus. The sequence goes on from BOPN01004619.1 coordinate 46,041, forward strand.
TAGGGCCAAATTTGCTCTGGGTCTGTGTAGTAGTACGGATAATGATATGAACAACAATGATTATATTATTAACATGACAATAATACTGATAATGATAATAAGGATAATGATGATAACGATGATAATGATACTACTAATAATAGCAATAATAAGGTTAATAACAATAATGATGCTAGCACTAATATCAATTATGATAATGATAAAAATGATAATGATAAGGAGGATAATGATAATAATATCAACAATAATGATAATAGCGATAACAATAAAAATGGTAATAACAATTATAATTATGATGATATTGATATGATGACAATAATGAAGATGGTAATAGTAATGTTAATAATAACAACAAAAACAATAACACAATGCTAATGCTTATACTATTGAAATGATAACAATAATGATAATGATAATAAAATGGCAATACTAATGATAATAAGAATAATAATGACAATGATACTAACAAAACGAATAATAGTAATGAAAACAATAATAATGATAATGATAAAAACAACAACAACAATACTACCAGTAGTAATAATACAGATAATGATATTGCCAATAATAAAGATAATCAAAATAATGATATACATACTATCATCTTTAGTTCACAAAACCAACTATCTCTTTTCATATCCGCGATAACAACATAACTTCGGCAAGCGAATAGTGGTAATTACCGAGTAGGCCTATGAACCTGCCTACGTTAATTTGATTTGAATCCCCTTAACGAAACCAAACTAAACTATCTCTAATTTTTTGTTTTGTATATCATGCTTAATGCTTAATGAAATTTCACTATCTAATTAGTATACTTTAAGAGTAATGATAATGATGGAAAAAAATCAATAATGATAATAACAACAATGGTAATAATAGTACTATCATGATATCATTGTCATTTTCATTATCATTACTATTATTATTGTCATTACAATTATTATTATCTCATTGTGATTATCTTTGATATCATCATTAACATTATCATTATTATCATTAACATTATCATTATCATCATTATCATTGTTATCAATATCATCATCATAATTGTCTTCATTACTACTATTACTGCTATTATTATTATCATTATTATCATTATTATTAGTATCGTTATTATTATCATTATTATTATCATTATTATCATTATTATTATCATTATTATTAGTATCGTTATTATTATCATTATTATTATTATTATCATTATCAATATTATTATCATTATTATTATCATCATCATTATTATTATTATTATTATTATCATTATTATTATTATTATTATTATCATTATCAAAATTTTTATTATTATCATTATAATTATAATTATTATTATTATTATTATTATTATTATAATTATTATCATTGTTATTATTGTTGTTATTGTTATTGTTATTATTATTATTATCATTATTATTATTATCATTATCATTGTTATTATTGTTGTTATTATTATTATTATTATTATTATTATTATCATCATCATTATTATTATTATCATTATCATTAACATCATCATTATTATTATCATACTCTCTATATTGATTCTTATTCTTATGCATATTCTTATTCACGTCATTGTTATAAAAAATGATACTATCATCGTGATTACTATGTAATGATAATGATGATGACAATGGTGATGGTAGTAACAACAACAGTAATAATATTAGTAGTAAGTAGTAATTAGTAGTAATAATGATAAGATGATAATAGGTAATAACACTGGCAATAATAATGGTGATAATGATAACAATGATAATACCAATGATAGTAATAATGATAAAGATAATGATGATGATGATAGAAATACTACCTCTACTACTAATAATAATGATAGTAATAATAACAACTTAATTATCATTACTATCATCATTATCATTACTGTTATGATGCTGATCATAATGATAATGAAAATAATAATCATATAATTATGATTACTATCATCATTCCTATCCCTTTTCACAGCATTTGAGATGTTTAAACCGTTTACTTCGAAAAATACCAACTCAAAAGCCTTGACCTTAGATATACACCTCAATTTTTGCCGTTGATAAACAAACTTTCTGTAGCGTCTTAACTCTCCATGTGTTTATATCTCCTTTAATCATTCCTTTAAGGAGCGTCTTACAGGTCCCAAGACCCCTATAATTAACAGCATTATTTCCCTATTTTGCATCTCAGTTGTCTAATCAGTTGATGCTTCAAGTCTTAGTCAATATCCAATTTTCTCCGATCCATTTCTTCATCTCTGAAATCCAGTGGGTTCGATAGAGTTATTTCTTGGTCCGTCTGTATCTTGAATCAGAAGAATGGTAGCAACGACTGTTCATGACATCATGATGATATTATTAGCAGTAATGATAATGGTAGTAAACATGATAATTATGACAGTAATGATAATTATGACAGTAGTGATAATGATGATGATGATAATAATGATAATGGTAATAAAAAGGATGATAATGATAACAATGATAATAATAAAAATAACAGTGATGTAGATAATGATAATAAAATAGTAATGATAATGATAATGATAATAATGATAAGGATGATGATAATGATAATAATAATAATAATAAGGATGATGATAATGATAATAATAACAATAATGATAACAATAAAAAGGATAATTAAATGATAATAATGATGATAATAAAGACAACAATATAAAAATGATAATGATAATAATAATAATAATAACATGAAAAACAATAATAATGATAATGATTATGATAATGACAATATTGCTCTACACCAGTAATCCAATCTGCATTCCGGATGTTCTTTTCTTCTATTCCAGAAATATGATTCCAAAATTTTCGGCTTTCATTTGCATCCGGAATTTGGTCATTAGATCGCTCAATCCAGTGAAGTAAAAAAAAAAGCTTCTCTTGATTATTCTAAAAAAAAAAAAAAAAAAAAAAAAAAAAAAAAAAAAAAAAAAAAAAAAAAAAAAAAAAAAAAAAAAAAAAAAAAAAAAAATCTAGCAATGTATATTCTTATCTGTCCTGTTCATACGTGTATTATTTGCTTAATTTCTTCCACTACTACGTCAGTTTATAGCTTTATCATTATCATCATATTTTTTTCATTTTTATTATTTTTTATTATTATCATTATTACCTTTCTCATTATTATTGTTTTACGATGATTATGTTGAGGATTATTGTTGTTGCTATTATCATTGACATTTTTTTTACTGATATCATTATTCTTATCATTATCATCATCAACGGCATTATTAATGTAACCATTTTCATCATTATTATTATTACTACTATCATCATTCCAATTACTATTATTACTATTGATATTACCATTACTGTTCTAATGATTACTTCTGTCATCATTATTATCTTTATTATTGTTATTATCACCATTATTATCATTATTACTACTACTACTATTATCATTATTTTTATTATTATCATCATTATTATCATTATTATCATTATTATTATCATCATTATTATTATCATTATCATTATCACTGTTTTCGCTATTATTATCACTGTAATTATCACTATCATCATTATTAATAGTAGTATTGTTTCTATCATTGTTGGAATTGTTTCTTGTATATCAATGTGTTTTTGTACATTTCACACACACACACACACATTAACACACACACACACACACACACACACACACACAAACACACTCTGACACAAACACACAGACACACACATAAAAAACAAACAAACAAAAAAACACACACTAACAAAATCACACTCCTAGACACATACATACAAGGTTTACCAGATAGATAGAGAGCCAAGGAGATAGGTCGATAGACAATGCCTTAGACAGATAGATAGATCCCGCAATATAGAAAGTTTGACATGATCGACGAGGCTCCGAGATGAGACAATCTAATCCTCTCCCGTTAATTAGAGAGTCGAGTTTCCAACCCTTTTCTTTATGAGATGTCCCTATGCGGTTTTTTCTCGTCTA
>BOPN01004619.1:60000-63434 GCA_017312705.2 Penaeus japonicus
CAGTAATGGTAATTATGAAATCAGAATAAATAAATTAAATACATCATACGAATAAAGGAAGAAACGTAAGACAAAGATAAACAATAATGCTTCCCTTCTAAACATAATCCTCAATTCCATCTGCAATTAAGTTAGTCCTCTCCTATTGATTGTCCTTCCACTGCTATTGCACTAAAGTTATTCCAGGTCATGCTAGCAATGCTTAAGGCGGGATCAAAATTTCGAAAAGTTTGAGCTTATCTGATTAGGGAAAGTTAGTGGACTGGAGCGGTAATGAAGAGCAGAAGTTAGGGCTTAGAGGGGAGGTAGGGGAAGTAAAGGGCGGGGCTCAAAAGAGGGGGGGGGGGGGGAGAAATGGGCGAGGACGAGGTGAAGGGGATAGAAAGTATGATGAAAGTTGGTAGATAAGGTGATGAAACGGGCTTAAATAAAGGGTAATGAGATGGAGGAGGGGATGTGAGGAGGCAAAGGGGCTGGAGTAAAGTGTGAGATTAATAAGTGAAGGATGGGAGGATAGAGGAAGGAATAAAGGAAGGGAGATAAAGATATGGGGAAGGGGAAAGAAAGCGACGGGGAGGGGGAGGGGGGGGGCAAGAGTGGGTAAGGATGTTGGGGGATGGAGAGAGGGGGTCTTCTAACAGATTACAGAGGAAGAGGAAGAGGAAGAGGAAGAGAATGGCAGATTGAAGGGAGAACGAGAAAAGGAACTAGGGGGTAGGGGGAGGGGGGAGGAAGAAAATGAGAAAAGGAGATGGGGCGGAAAATGAGGGAATGAGAAATTCAGATATGGAATATGAATTCAAATTGGCCCTTTTCTGCCGAAATGAAGGCCTTATGAGTAAGATATTTTTTTTCAGACTGTTTTATTTATCTCAGAATCAAGAACAAATCATCACACACACACACACACACACGCACACACACACACACACTTCTCGGGTTTGATCAGGAAAATGGAAGGAGAGTCTCATGTTACAGAATGATGGCACGTCCACTTTAGATGTCCTTTTTCCAAACAGGGGAACATTTCTCTTCATTTAGCTATAGTGCTAACGTCTTCTGATTACTTAGTTGTCTTAGTATTATCATTACTTATCACAGATAAATGTAATTTCCGTTCAATATGTACCATATGGTTTCGGTATGCACCACCCAATAGCAGGTACCATAACTTATCAATAAACAGCTAAGTCGTGTTGCATCTAACGTTATTCTGTAAATAGATATCAAGAAGTTTGTACTGAAATTCTTTGATAATTCGCTTGTCTACAAATGACAATTAAGTCACCCGTACCTTCGGATGCTGTTTGTTTCTCGTGTCCGGAGCGGAGACGAGTTCATTAGAAATTCTTTTACAAAAACATAATACCATTTTAAATTTGCAATACGCCCCAGCCAACATGAGTGCAATATATGTGGTAAAGGCACACATTACACCTGCAATGAGTTGAAATGAACATAACATTTAAAATCACAATATGTTATAGATAGTGATGTGTGGATGTAAACAACAGAATACGAATATAGATCCTTTTGATATATCGAGTCAAAGCAAATCATTTTGATAGGAATGCAGCATGGTGCGTTAATTTGCAATGGCCTATCAAATAATATATTATGCATTAAATGCATGGCGTCGGTCGATTTGCAACTAATTCAAGGTGTTATTGAACAAAGCAACCAACCATAATTCCTTCGTCGGTAACCTATCTATTTAATATATTGTTTAAAACTTAAGAGGATATTCTGACAGAAAAACCCACTCGTAGCGCATGTTGCAATTCCTTATGGATTCCCTGACGACCTCCAAAACTCTAGAGAGGGATGCACTAGTACTCTGAAATACACTACATTACCTGAGGCTCCTGAATGAAGATTACCAGAGGCTCCTGAATGAAGATTACCTGAGGCTCCTGAATGAAGATTACCTGAGGCTCCTGAATGAAGATTACCTGAGGCTCCTGAATGAAGATTACCTGAGGCTCCTGAATGAAGATTACCTGAGGCTCCTGAATGAAGATTACCTGAGGCTCCTGAATGAAGATTACCTGAGGCTCCTGAATGAAGATTACCTGAGGCTCCTGAATGAAGATTACCTGAGGCTCCTGAATGAAGATTACCTGAGGCTCCTGAATGAAGATTACCTGAGGCTCCTGAATGAAGATTACCTGAGGCTCCTGAATGAAGATTACCTGAGGCTCCTGAATGAAGATTACCTGAGGCTCCTGAATGAAGATTACCTGAGGCTCCTGAATGAAGATTACCTGAGGCTCCTGAATGAAGATTACCTGAGGCTCCTGAATGAAGATTACCTGAGGCTCCTGAATGAAGATTACCTGAGGCTCCTGAATGAAGATTACCTGAGGCTCCTGAATGAAGATTACCTGAGGCTCCTGAATGAAGATTACCTGAGGCTCCTGAATGAAGATTACCTGAGGCTCCTGAATGAAGATTACCTGAGGCTCCTGAATGAAGATTACCTGAGGCTCCTGAATGAAGATTACCTGAGGCTCCTGAATGAAGATTACCTGAGGCTCCTGAATGAAGATTACCTGAGGCTCCTGAATGAAGATTACCTGAGGCTCCTGAATGAAGATTACCTGAGGCTCCTGAATGAAGATTACCAGAGGCTCCTGAATGAAGATTACCAGAAGCTCCTGAATGAAGATTACTTGAGGCTCCTGAATGAAGATTACCTGAGGCTCCTGAATGAAGATTACCAGAGGCTCCTGAATGAAGATTACCAGAAGCTCCTGAATGAAGATTACCTGAGGCTCCTGAATGAAGATTACCAGAGGCTCCTGAATGAAGATTACCAGAAGCTCCTGAATGAAGATTACTTGAGGCTCCTGAATGAAGATTACCAGAGGCTCCTGAATGAAGATTACCAGAGGCTCCTGAATGAAGATTACCTGAGGCTCCTGAATGAAGATTACCTGAGGCTCCTGAATGAAGATTACCAGAGGCTCCTGAATGAAGATTACCAGAGGCTCCTGAATGAAGATTACCAGAGGCTCCTGAATGAAGATTACCTGAGGCTCCTGAATGAAGATTACCAGAGGCTCCTGAATGAAGATTACCAGAGGCTCCTGAATGAAGATGACCAGAGGCTCCTGAATGAAGATTACCTAAGGCTCCTGAATGATGATGCTGCGCTGCCATCTAGCACCTGCGAAGGAAAGAAAGCAGCCGGAGGAGTGCATCAAGAAGGTGACTGAGCGCAGCCTTTAGTGAGGGATACCTGCCTCCAAATGCTTGAAGACCTTAGATAGAAATAGCATATGTAGTGCAAAATGATAGACATGATATCAAAGCATATCTTATATGTAGATATATTAGTATAAACAACAAAACTGAAGCTTTAATATCAATTAAAATTTCAAGTTTACTCCGAAAAATGATAAACGTATTCATGTAACATATATATATAAATA
>BOPN01004619.1:87749-92749 GCA_017312705.2 Penaeus japonicus
AGTGTGGCGTTATGGGAAGGTGTTGGGAAAAAAGGGGAAGGCGTGAATGAAATGAAAGGGACACGAGGGGGGTGTTGTTAAGGGGGAGGAAATGTGGAATTCAGATTCAATCATTTTATTTGATCTAAAAAGAACACGAACATCTTAAGATAAGTAAAGGCTATCAGAACAGGTTCTTTGACATGAAATAGGTCTTAGAAAACCTATTAGATACGTCAAAATCTATTGATGATATTCACATAGGAAAGCAAAAATGAGTAAAAGAACTATATATATGTAAATCCAGGGATTTGCATAAATATTACTAAATGTTAGTAATGCATATGTAATGTTATTAGATATTAGGTATTATAAACTACCCACTTCAACTTTTGTACATTAGTTTTGTCTTCTATGTCTGTTGGTAACCGATTGTTAACCTTTGCACCGTGATATTAAATGTATGTTTCTGTTTACGAGGATACTGTGCATGGGAGGTAGAGGAATGTCTGATTGCGTGTGTTGTAAGGGTTGTGATTATTGACTGAGGTGTAGTTGTCACTGTCTAGGTGTCCATAGAGGTATTTGTATACGAATGTTGCATTGAATTTTGTTCCACTGTCGTAATTGTTTTTTAGTATACCAAAATCTGGGTGTGATATCTCCTCCTCGACGTGCTATGGTGCGTGCTTGAGGACTTGCACCGACCCAAGATTTGCAATATACCAAATTAGGACAATATCCAAGCACTAACGATTTCTTGTCTAAGGATTCGCTGATTAAATGTAGGATTCCGCTCGGTTCGGCCACTTTTGCTTTAACATCATTAAAAGGCAGGTTTCCTAAAAAGTGCTGTTCTATGACTACTACAAGGACATTTGATTTAGCTACTTCCTTAATGATTGCATTATTTGATCTAATGGGAGGTAACGGATATGTATTTTTTTTGTACCTGTGAAATCTCAAATAGTGTTTTACGTTGATATTCAAGGTTAGTTCATTTGCGTTTAGCCAGTTTAGCCGTTCACAGTTTATGTGATTATCTTAAATCGAACTTGTTATCGTTACTTTTGCAAATGGCCCTGTCATCAGAAAAAAAAAATGGCTGGCATTAGCTAGATCACTGCCATAAATCAGGAATAACAACGGACTTAATACGAAACCTTGCAGCACAGTGTTGCCACTTTATGCTCAACCAATTCCCATGTAGAAATAAGATTTTCCCCGCAAAGTCGCACAAAAAGTACGCATATTTCCATAGATTTTCCCATAAACAATATGTCAGAAAATGTTGAAGTGATACATACCTTTAACTGCATGACGTTCATTGAGAAAATTCAAACAGAACTTTATTCAAAACCGCACATAAATGTTGATAAAACAAAACCCAATTTGTAATGTCAATAGGCGAAATACTTACATTGCAACAATGGCATACAAGGAAAATAATCCTTCCTTTGGATAGAAAACTAAATGTGAAAAAAAAAAATTGTATTCATTACTAAATTAGTTTCTGTGAGTACCGAAGATATCACTAAGCAAAGTCCCCTCACAGACAGTTTTAAGTGCTCCTCGTCCATATACATATTGCAACGGTTGCCTCTGATACTTCAATTATGGTCTATTTGCTTGGTTAAAATATAAGTAACTTAATATTTCTTCTTTATCGACATGTTATGTAGATTGTGGACCCATGGTTTAAAGAAATACAATATAATACACAAAGAAATATCTTATTAACCGGCGATAGGCCTTTTGCCACGTATGCGTATGGTTTGATTCAAGATTTCTCAGCCGGAGGCGAATTCCCCCTCTGGTGAATATTTTGATACGGTATTTTGATATTTGTATACTTATTACGTGAAGCATATCTCACTAATAGAAAATGTAATATAACTTCCGTGGTCAGAGAATTATATTTCTACGAAAATCCCATAAAAAGTCACATTCCCATCAAATTTCCCACGTAAGTTATAATTTCATTAAAAAAAAAAAAAAAAAAAATCCCGCGGTCTTCAGTTTCATAATGTCATCCCACAGAAGGTATTTTCTCCCACAAAATTGTGGGAAGTTCCCACAAAATAGCAAGTGCTGCGACACTCGACAATGACTGGTCGTTGACACTGACATATTGGCACCTGTTAGATAACACCTAATTATCCAAACATAAGCGACACTCTGGATGCAATTTGTTTAACACTATTTCACGGTTCGGGGTATCGAATATTTGTTGACAAATCAGGAAAGAATACAGAGAACATATGCGTTGCTGTCAAAAGGATTCATCACGCTTAATTAGAGAATGATAAAAGTGCATTATCGGATGATCGTTTGGCTCAGAGGCCGGACTAATTGCGAATTAAGGGTTATTTTTATTTTCAAAGTTCTTGTGCCACTTCTACACTACCCGCTTTGGTGGCTTACTAAAAGACATTCAAACGGAGTCTCCCCGGAAGCTCGTTGATGAGTTGTAATAACCCGGTTTGTGAAAAGGGGTCATTTTAGCTTGCTTCATGCGCTCTGGAAACAGGCACGTAGTGAGAGATATGTTAAACACATGCACTAGTAGAGGAGAAAGGACAGAACTGACTCCTTTTGGAAATTTGCATAGGTATCCGAGCTGGCAGCAATATCGCGAGAAATTTCAATCAATCGTATGACCTCCGCTTTGTCGACTGGTCTTTAGGTAAATGTTTGTTTTTTTGGGTTAATAACCGACCATGTCTTTTACTATGGGAGCTACTCGGTGAGCAAGCGAGCTTCGCCAAATATTGATTTTTTTCTGTACAATTTTCTTTGGAATTTGTTTAGTTATTTTATCAGCACTTTATTTCATGAGTAGGCCTAATGTAGCGTGCTACCTTTTTATCACTTTATTTCGTAATGGGAAACGTTTGTTGTGGAGAAATAGGAATCGGTCATGTAAGAGAGCGATATATTCCGTTGCTTAGCGGTTTTCTTAAAGCATCGTCCAATCAGTAATCTATCTATCGTCAAATCTATCCATACTCTCGTCATTTCAGTAAAGATACGTTTTTATTTTGATTTGATTTTGGGCAAAGGATCTAGAGATCTAGAGTGACGCTGGCATACCTTGGTCAGATGATTGTGCAATAAAAGCAATGGGAAAGACAGATACATGACCAGGAGCAAGAGAATCATTTTGGTGCAAATTGATGTCGGAATCGCCTTCTGTGTCACAAAGTCTATTCCCTGGTTGAAGGATCTGAGGCAGGTCTTGTGTGAGGTGCCTAGGGTGGGGGTGGGGGGTAGGGGGGTGAATGTGGTTTATGGGGGAGGAGGAGAAGGGGCTTGGATAGGGGGTGGGGGGGTTATGGGGGGGGATTGGGTGAGTGTGGGCAGCTAGGTCAAAGAGGAAGAGGGCAAGGAAGAGGAGATGGAGGAGGAAGTGGGAATGGGGGCGAAACCGGAAGGGAACCGAGGGGAAGAGGGGAGGATGGGAAGAGGATTGAGAGGCGGAGGAAGGAGAGAAGGGTGTAGAGGGTAAGAGGATAGGAGGGGAGGGGGATAGGAAGGATTAGGAGGGGGGCAGGGAGTGGGGAAGGGGGGAGGGGGGAGGCAGAGGAACGGGGAGGGGAAATGAGAGGAAACTTTAGGAGTTTTTGAGGACATTCTTCAGAAGAAAAATAAAAGGAGAGAATGAAGAAGACAGTCTGAATCAAATGAATGAAAGGAAGAGGGAGATGATAAAGAGAGTAAACAGAACACATGACCGACTAAAATGGAAAATATTAAAAAGAAAACAAAAGTAAAGGATGGTAACAATAACAACAGGAATAGTCATAACAAAAGTAATATTGATAATGATGATGATTATATCAGTAATAATAATAATGATAGCGATGATTATCATAATAGTAATAGTGATAATGATGATAATAATAATCATAACAATAATGATAAGGATAATATTAATAATAATGATAATATCTACTACTACTAATACTATTACCACTACTCCTACTACTACTAACAATAATGATAATACTAATGATAAAGATAATAGTGAAATAACAACAACAGCAATGACAATAGCAACGCCACCAACGGTAATAGTTAAAAAAGAAGAATACAAGAACCAATTCCATAAAGGCAAGAGAAACAGCAGGAGGGGGGGGGGGGGAGGGGGGAGAAGGCGAAGAATAAGGCGGACTAATGCGGAACGGAGGAGTTTAATTTAGGCTCTTCACGTAGGCGTTGAAGGACTAAAAGCTAATTATTTTGTGAGACCAACTAGATTGGCTTTTACCTGTCTCTCTTCTCCTCCTCTTAGTGTATCTATAACTATGTAGTTATATGTCTATCTATCTGTTTATCTATTTACATCTCTCTATTTCTCTCTCTGTTCATCTCTTTCTCTGTCTGTCTGTCTGTCTGTCTGTCTCTCTCTCTCTGTATCTCTCTCTCTCTCTGTATCTCTCCCTCTCTGTCTCTGTCTCTCTCTCTCTCTCTGTCTCTCTCTCTCTCTCTCTCTCTCTCTCTCTCTCTCTCTCTCTCTCTCTCTCTCCCTCTCTCTCTCTCTCTCTCTCTCTCTCTCTCTCTCTCTCTCCCTCTCTCTCTCTCTCTCTCTCTCTCTCGAAAGGTTAAAACAAAGAAGAAAAGGAAGGAAATAAAAAGAAACAAAACAAGGAAAGAAAAAACTACATAAAAGAAAAAAAGTTCATGAAAAATCGTGAACGAATTTAAAAGAATTAAGAGCAGAGAGGAAGTGCCTCACTAGAGCTGGAAATTGGAGAAGTTGGAGGAAACAGAGAGAGAGAGAGAGAGAGAGACAGAGAGAGAGAGAGAGAGAGAGAGAGAGAGAGAGAGAGAGAGAGAGAGAGAGAGAGAGAGAGAGAGAGAGAGAGAGAGAGAGAGAAAGAGAAAGTTTCAAGATCCAGACAGGAACCTTCAGCTTTCTTTCCCTCCTCACTTACTCCTTTTCATCCAAAATCCCCAAGAAGTTTCCGATCCCAATTTCTTGATCAAAGATTCGACAAGAAAAAAGCGACATTTTCTTT
>BOPN01004619.1:112749-118692 GCA_017312705.2 Penaeus japonicus
TGTACTTAGCTCAAATAAATTTCATTATATATTCAAATACATATTACATAGTTAGGAAAGTTACCGATTAATCCCATAAAAAAACAAAGAAAACTTCCAGGCTTAAAATTTACGAACATTTTGCAGCCTTACCTGGAAGGGGAATGAAAGATCTTATATAAAAAATTCAGTGGAAGAAAAAATGGCGTTGGAATGATTATGAGAGATCAATGAAGAGATAAGATATTCAAAGTAAGGACGGTGAATGATAAACAGTAGAGTTTATATATATGCTGATATACATGTAATCACTGAACGTAATTAGAGGGAATGGATCCCAAGTAAGAAGAAGAATAACAGTTAGGAGGACTTAGACGGCAAAGTAAGAAAGACATATGAAGAATCGAAGAACGGAAGAGGGTGCTTGAGGTGGAAAAAAGGAGGCGCTAGCTTTGTCGAAGGCAGAAAGCAAGCGTTACGGGAGTTAAGGGAAGAAGATTCACAAGAGATTAGAGGAAGCGTGCATCGGAAAAAGGACCTTGGGAGGGGAGATGCTGCGTGTGATGTGCGGACAGATATGAAAAAGGTACGTGTGGGAACAGCGCAGGTGGTAGTTGATAGAACTAAAGGCGGAGGACCTAGAAGAGAGAATGAATGTGGTGGGCGTGAGGATAAGGTTGGTGATTCAGAGAAAAAAAAAATAAGGCGTTTATAGAATGGAAGACTTAGAATTGTGCAGAGAAAAAGATACTGAAGGGTAAACAGGCGGAGTTGTAGTACAAAAGAAGTCGAAAAGAAAATATCAAGGACAAAAATAGAAACCTGGGTACGATTGGAGCTGTGAAAACGGACAAACGTTACAGACTGAACCACATACAAAGGAAAGGTGGAAAATCTACTTTGAGCAATTGCTGAATTTGGAAAATAGTAGGGAAAGGATGAAAGAGATATCTTGAACTGATCGGTATAGATGGCTGGGATAGACTTGAAACAGCCATTCAGAGGAGGAAAAACGGTAAAATCCCCGGAACAGCGAAGGGGCAACAGAGCTGATATATATGATGGGAAACGAAGGCAAGTTGTGGATGGCGAGTGGTGAGGGAGTTAGAGACACCGGATGAGTGGAGGTGGAGCAGGATTGTATCATGTACGGTAAAAAAAAAAAAAAAAAAAAATTGGAGCGTGGGTATTACTGGGGTCTGGAAATAGCAGAGCATCCACCGAAGGTAATCGAAGGGATAGGACGAAAGGGTGAGGGGAACTGCACTCATAAGAGGTACTTAATTCAGGTTTATGAAAGGCGGAAAAAAGGTAGATGCATTTTTTATTGTGGGTTAATTGTAGAAGAAGACTATAGTTGTATCGATTTCAAATGGCATATGATAGGGTTTCAAACGGGTATTTGAAGTGAAGACGAGTGCCACAGATTTTGATTAATGAGAAGAATTTGCACTAATGGCTGAAACAAGAATGGACAGATACAGAGGTGTTCGGCGCTGAAGTAAGGTAACACCAGGGGTCTGTGGTGAGTCTGTGGTGGTAATCGATATTAAGATAAGTTAGGTGAATTGATAATACGAGTTGCTATTTGGAGATAAGCTAGAGATGACGACGTGCTCAGGGGAAGGTTTGCTGCAAAGGAAGGTAGAAGGGAAAGTGGCACGAGAGAGAGAAAAAAAAAAAAAAATATTGAGGGTGAATGCAAGGAAGAAGGAAATGCTGATCATTATTAAGGGGAAGATAAAGCCGATCATGTTGCAAATGAAGATGAAGCTCAAATAGAAGAAAACTAGCAATGAAAAGCTGGTTACACTAGTTGAACAAGATAGAGAGAGGTCAGCAATGTACAACCGGACAGAAAGATGCCATTCAAGCGAAGAAAGAAAATCTACACAGCAGTTGAAAAATCTATAGTGATACAAAGATTTAGTAAAGTAGATGCGCTTTTTTTATGGAATGACAATTACAAAAAAGGACTATAATTTTATTGATATCAGAAGCCAAATAACAGGGTCTTTAAGGAGACTGCACTTTAACGTTTGAAGAGAAGAAAAGTGCCAGAGAAATTGACACTGAGAATGAGTGTAGAGAAGAAGCTATAAAGGGCGGGGATGAAAAGGCAACGCAGGCTGATAGAGAGAATCTGTAAAAAAGAGAGAAAAAGAAGGAAGGACATCAAGAGGCAAACTAGGGTGCCAGGATGAAAGAAGACAGCCCCGGGAGGGTGGCATTGCAAAGATTGGTGGCGGGGAGGAGATCAAGGGAGAGAGAAATTTGGATGGAGAGATGGAGTGGCGAGAGACATGAAAGAGAGAGAGAGATGAGAGAGAGGGAGTAAGAGAAAGAGAAAGAGAGAGAAAGAGGTAGAGTTACATCCAAAGAGGGGATGCACTGATCGCGAGAAAGGTAGTGCCTATGCTTCACTTCTCTGGAAAGGGAGATTAGCAGCTTCCTTCCGAAGAGTGCTCTGCAAGGTAGCTTAAAATCAGCATTAAAAACTCGACACAAAAGCCGCTGGGAGAAGAGATCAAATCCTCACCTTCTGCTGTGACAGTTTTTGATGATAAATAAATCATCTTCTCTCTCTCTATCTTCTTGAATAACTCCTATTTTTTCTTATTTTCATATGTTCACCTTCTCTCTCACTCTCTCTTTCTTTCTTTCTTTCTTACGCTCCGTCTGTCTGTTTGTCTGTCTCTCTCTCTCTCTGATTCACTTATTCTATCTCCCTCATTCTCCCATTTACTCTTTCTTTCTTCTTCTTTTTTTGTCTTTTTCCCTATCTCACCTCTCCTCCTTACCTCATTTTCTCTTTATGTGTCTCTCTCTTTCTCTAGGAAAACATATTTACTATTTCTATTTTTCTTCAGTTACTTCCTAAGTTATGTCAGGAAATGTTCGTTCACTAAACTCTTTTTTTTCTTTCGAAGTTAGAAATAATTGCCTGAACCCATGATCGAATAGAATTGTTGTATTTCACACAGTCATCAACACCAATCTGTCAATCATCCAATTATCATCATCATCAGCCTGTCAATCATCAATTAAATATAATCACCAACCTGTAATATGCATTATCACCTCGAAAACAACAACTGAGTCTAAGTGTGAAGAGTGTGATAATGTGATACTAATGCTTCAAGAAGCGATTTTGTGATAAGGAAAGGCGATTCAGATCCTCTATATCGAGCTCCCAGTGGAGGAGGTCAAGGAGTATGAAATAGAATCACACGCCACCTCACAGGAATCAACTTCTTTAATGGTGTATGGTGCATTTTTTTTTTTTTTTTTTTTCGGCGGAAGAATTTCTTGAGTAACAGGATTTTGTTTTGAGAGATTCTTCTTTCTTTTGTCCTGTTAGATAAAGATTAGTCTTATCATCTAGGTTTGGAATTGACACAGTATTATGTTAGGTAGATCTAATGCAATGGTAGATGTATAAAGTGAAATAAAGAAAAAAAAACTTGTTAAACAAATATCATCCAAATAATTACCAGTATGACAAATGGACATCCTAACTAACACGTGACAAACAAACCAAAAGAAAACAAAAAAGGAAAAGTGGTAGTGATTAAAACAAAACAGAAGTCCTAAGTGAACCACATTTCCAGGATAACACACTTAAGTGACGGTTAGTGAATCTACTAAGACCGTCCTTCCATTCTGCGCCGAAGTTCGAGCCACAAATTGAAGTTGTATCTCGAAAAGCCCTGCGGAAATTGCCAGGATTACGATACATCCTATGCAATCCTACCTTATCACTGCAGAAAGAGCACTTCAGCTACCCGAGTTCCGTCCGATGGAATACGCCATCCTGACTTGCTATTGATCATTGCAACACAGAATTGTAGGCACGATTGTTCAAGATTCAAGACTGAGTGATAGGACTCAGTGAATATAAAAATGGTAATAGTTATAGCAACCACAGAAAAACATTAACAGCAAAAACAACAATTATGATAATGATGATGATGATAACAAATAAAAAAAACAAAAAACAATAATAACATTGATAATATTAATGTTAACGACAATAGGAATAAAAATAATAATCATGATAATAATGAAACTAAATATGAAGATAATAATGATAGTAATGATAATGATTAAAGTTATGTTGATAATGATGATGGCAGTGACGATATTAACAAGAGTAATGATAATGATGATGGCAGTGACGATATTAACAAGAGTAATGATAATGATGATGGCAGTGACGATATTAACAAGAGTAATGATAATGATGATGGCAGTGACGATATTAACAAGAGTAATGATAATGATGATAGCAAAATGATAATGATAATGATGATAATAATGATGATAATAATGATGGCAATAATAGTGATACAGATAATGATAATAACAATGATTTTGATGATGAAATAATAACAATAATGATAACAGCAATGATAGCAATGGTGGTAATATTAATAATAATGCAAATAAAAATATAATAATAATAATAACAAGGATAATAATAATGATAACGCTAATGATGATGATGATGATGATTACGATGATGGCGACGACGATGATGATGATGTAGCATTAGTGATAATGACTGTGATATGAATAATAGTCATAACAAAACAAGAGCAATAATGATGATAATGACAATAATTGAATAATGCTACTGACAATAATAATATCAACCATGATAATGATCATAACATCAATAATAATCTAAACATAAATAAAGACAATAAAAACAAAAATAAAGATAATAAAAACAAGAATAACGGTATCCAACAACTGCTTACAACAAAGGATTAGTGTTATAAACTCCCATTCGTCAGCACAACGAAGGAGGGAAACGTCGAGAAACACTTGGAAAGACGGAATGACTTGAGTCCTTCCTGTAAGAACTGACAGTAATGAGCCACGTCCCAGTCGGAGTTTGCAAGATGTTAATGTGCTTCAGAAAGTATGCCCTTTTTATAGTGAAGTCTTCTGTCAGAGTGTGTGAAAATGACGGCGAAATGAAGGGAGTGGGTGGGTGAGTGAGTGAGTGAGTGTGTATATATATATATATATACACACATATATATGTATATATATACATATATACATATATGTATATATATATATATATGTATATATATATATATATATATATATATATATATATATATATATATATACAAATTTTTACCTCCCTGACCGGGACTCGAACCCGCGCCGTAAGATTGACAGATACGGTGGTGAGACCGCTCGGCTACACGACCCGCTAAAAGAGTTGTCCAACCAGACGCCTTAAGAGACGTCATGGAACTTACCTATGTGCTCTTAGCAGAGCAGTGATAGCGAATTTTTACGAACAACTCCCGCGGGCACTCGGCAGCAACGGAATCACAAATTCAAGTCCCAAATCAGGTTACCGAGGTTATATATATGAGAAGATGGTAGAATGCAGTAACGCATTTTTAATATATACAAATTTTTACCTCCCTGACCGGGACTCGAACCCGTGCCGTAAGATTGACAGATACGGTGGTGAGACCGCTATCACTATCACTATTGCTATCACTGCTCTGCTAAGAGCACATAGGTAAGTTCCATGACGTCTCTTAAGGCATCTGGTTGGACAACTCTTTTAGCGGGTCGTGTAGCCGAGCGGTCTCACCACCGTATCTGTCAATCTTACGGCGCGGGTTCGAGTCCCGGTCAGGGAGGTAAAAATTTGTATATATTAAAAATGCGTTACTGCATTCTACCATCTTCTCATATATATATATATATATATATATACATATATACATACATATATGTATATATATATGTGTGTGTGTATTATAAACACACACACATATATATATATATATATATATGTATATATATATACATATACACACACACACACACACACACATACATACACACACAAATGCATACACACACACATATGTATATATATACATATATATGTATATATATACATACATATAATTATATATATATACA
>BOPN01004620.1:42500-50000 GCA_017312705.2 Penaeus japonicus
TGATCTCTCTGCTACATTCACTTACATTACGATAGAATAACGATGCATTTCACTGTAAATGACGAAGCTTCTGCATGTGTACAGAGCAACATAATCTCCACATGGGTTTGAAGTTGTACAAAGGCATTTGAATTTATTCGGGCGAGGACAGTGAAATTGCACAGTTTCACTGGGACAGACATAAGACACAGGGAAACATTGCCAAGCGGGGTAACCAAGAGGTAACAGCGCATGTAGATCACACAGCTGCGTTCGACAGGTGTTCCGGGCCCCTGTTGAGCGAGGCAGACCAGCCGAGTCACGTCCCGGCACTCTGACCTCTGACCCGACTTGCGGCAACGAGTGACCACAAGCCACGCCACCACCATCCCCCTCTACCATCACCACCACTACACCTCAGCCGCAACCTCATCTCGAGCACAGCCATTTGTCGTAGAGGCTCGATGAGGCCTTGCCTGCAGCCCGAGGTCTTGGAGCGACGCCATTGCACACAGGTGCCGCGTCCTTGCTCGGGTCGCAACATAAACGTATGGTTAACGTAGGTATGGTCAACGGCATAAATACATATTGGATACGTAAGACACGACAACACACGCACACAATTAGCCGACGTCATTTCAAACAGGTGTCACGGCCTTGTTCGGACTGCAGCAACTAAAGTCACCTTGCTACTGTTGCGCTCATTGTTTGTTGGCATTATCATAACGACCTATGACCTTTAGCACGAACTGTGATTAAGCTGTCTTTGTCATTTTATTGATAGCGTTATTGATTGTGGTCCTCATCTTGATTTGCAACGGACCATTGTCACTTGCACGGGTCGTGTGCGTGTGAGTATCTTCATCATGCATTAAAGCATTTCACACATTACTGGCCTTCATTATCTCGCTATTATTTGTCGTCCGAAATCAATGGTCGGAGTTTTGTTACTGTTTAAACTGGCGACAGATACTGATTAACATTAATGGCCCCCATAATTTGCGGTGACTCTTTTCATTAATATCATCAACTGGTGCTTAATCCCAGGACGTTTTAGATGTCTTATGGAATTAATATTGGCTTCCTCTAGTAATCATTATAAGTATATGTGACACTTAATCTATTCACGCAAGAGAACCTTGTCTTGTATGATATCCCTTTCTTCTGTAACATACTATATCCCAATATCCAGTCTGGCTAAGAACATAATAAGACAAAACAGGTTTATCAGAAAAACAAACAAACAAAAAATGTCTTCTTTTTACGCCAATCAGAAAGATAAACTGTAGGTTCCATATTTCCTGCTTACTATATCGAGCCTACTCTTTATCGATATATAATTAAGCAGTGGAGTATATACGTACACGTACATACATATTATATACAAGATACTGATTATGTTCAGCTTACCCACACACACACACACACACACACACACACACACACACACACACACACACACACACACACACACACACACAACCACACATATATATATATATATATATATATATATATATATATGTGTGTGTATGTGTGTGTGTGTGTGTGTGTGTGTGTGTGTGAGTCTGCGCACGTACAGTCGTACACACTACGTTATTACGAATACAGTTACTATTCTTTTTCTTATTTTCTTATAGTTTTCACCCCTCATGGGGAATCATCACTAATTATTGCATGATCGCATCTGCTGAAGCGATACTATACAAACAGTAACGACAAGAACAAGAAAAATATGCATGTGCACTTGTCCATATGTGTGTGTGTGCGTGCGTGCGTATGCGTATGTGTGTGTGTGTGTGTGTGTGCGTGCGTGCATGCGTATGCGTATGTGTGTGTGTGTGTGTGTGTGTGTGTGTGTGTGCGTATGTGTATGTGTGTGTGCGTGCGTGCGTATGCGTATGCGTGTGTGTGTGTACGTGCGTGCATGCGTATGCGTATGTGTGTGTGTGTGTGCGTACGTGCGTATGCGTATGTGTGTGTGTGTGTGTGTGCGTGCGTGCGTATGCGTATGCGTGTGTGTGTATGAGCGGTCATGTACATGTCTGCGATCAGCCCGAACTCAGTCCGCCAGCCGGGCGAGTCCGCAGCGCGACGCCAGCATACCACGAAAGGTTCCAGCGCCCGCACGTCTCACGCCCCGTTCCTGCGATGGGCGGATGCGCGCAGATGAGCCCGACATTGCCCGCGTATTTTGCACCGTTCTAATTAGCTCCTCGTCCTTTTTTTGCAATGGTAATGCGAACTCAATGCAATGAGATAATGAGGATGGAGAAGGGAGATTAGAGGCTGGAATGAGGGTTGAGAGAAAATGGGAAATGGAGTCAAGGGTAATCTATCATAACAGAGAAACACACTTTGACTACATTTCGAATAGAGAAAAAATGAATGCGAAAAGGAAAAAAAAAAAAAAAACAACATCCTGCATCATGTATCGTGTGCACGAGCCATTTCGTGGGCGATTTAATTCGCGAAGAATATTTCATGAGGCATTGCCACGTCTTGCCGTCTCGTTCCATACTTTTTTACGACGCGTTTAGGATCTTTAAGAAGGTCAAGCAGGGGGAGAGTGAGAGAGCGAGGGCGAGGAGGCTTCGCGGGTGTGGCTCACGCCGTTACTTCGCCGGGATCACGAGACCTCAGCCTCCTGCCCTGCCTCCCAGCATCTCCTCTCGGCCTCTCCTGCAGCGCCTCACGCACCTGTCGCTGCTTCTCCCGAGTTCCCTTTCGGAAGACGCGCTTCTCTTCGTTCCAGCTTTGCCTCTGGGGAATCCTCTTCTAGCTCTCTTTTGCCCTTGCTGAGGTACCCAAGTCGGATCTTTGATTCTATCCCAGTGACTGTTATGTTGTTTTAATTCTAGGCTGTTGCTCAACGGTTCTGCCAGTGTTATCGTTTCATGATACGCGACGGACCTTAATTTCAGGAAAGCTCACGGCAGCGTTGGGCGAGAGGACTTCCACCGAGAGAGGACTGCCGCTTCGCCTCCTTGTCAAGATCCCTGGCCGAAGATGCGTCTCCGCTCGAAACCGCAAATAACATCGTACCTTTTCCCCCGTGGCGCTGGGACGGTCCTGCTTCACGCCGGGGCCTCGTTCGCCCGCTCGAAGCACACCTACGCCGAGAGGTGTTAGTGGGAAATATTGTTCTTTATGTCATTCGTGTGTGCGTTGATTTTGTTAGCGCTGCAGATGC
Organism: Penaeus japonicus; assembly: GCA_017312705.2. NCBI lineage: Eukaryota > Metazoa > Arthropoda > Malacostraca > Decapoda > Penaeidae > Penaeus > Penaeus japonicus. The sequence continues at coordinate 45,673 of BOPN01004620.1, forward strand.
TGGAGGTAGAAATTTGAGGCATTTAGATATGATGATTATAGGACTAATGCCAAAGGAATAAATAAATATTAAGAAAGGACGATTGTTTTCTTGAAAAGTAAAGAAAGAAGATAAAGGCTCACCCATTACAATCGTGTTTTATTTCATCTATTTTTTTGCGTGACCTCAGCCTGGCTTCTTTTCCCATCCCTTTTAACCCTTTAATCTCACCGGATTGTGCCAACTTTATTGCTTATTGCATCCTCCTCCCTTGGTCACGTAGACGGTTTTCGTTGCCTTTTCCAAGTTTTTTTTTTTTTTTTTTTTTTTTTTTTTTTTTTTTTTTTTTTTTTTTTTTTTTTTTTTTTTTTTTTTTTTTTTTTTACGCCTTCCCTAAAAGGTCCTCGATCTCAGTCGCGACTCTTTCTCCGTCTACTTATTTATCTACTTCCTCTCTTCTTCTTCTTCGGACGTGACCGTCGCCACCTCTGCTTCCCTTTTTCACCTTCATCAGACATGTCCTTTCTCTCCCTTCTCTCCCTCTCTCTATTTCACGCGGCCAGATCGAGGTTTCGTCTCTTTCCGATTCTGTCCGAAGTCCTTCCCGCTTGCGTGCTTCTCCATATCCCCGCCCGGCTGTCCCACGCCGTTACGGGCCGGGCTTCTTGCTAGCATTCCGGCATCTACATGAGGGCATCTGTCCCAGACGGTGGGAATGGCCACTTTTTGCCCTCCGCTCGAGGGCAATGGCTACCTCACGCCCGTCGAAGCCAACCAACGCCCTCAGAGGTCAAGGGGATGATTCGCTCCTCAGGGTCGAAAGTAAGAGGAGGTCAACTGGAGAGAAAAAGAGGCTTTTGCGGATCATGACGAGGATGCTGATGTGTTCGTGGGCGTCGTTAGGAGAGGCTGAGGATCGTGGGATGCGCCGGGGATGAAGGAGGAGTCTTTGTGACGTGTAATCTTTTTTCTTTTTTGAGTTCACTGCTCGCCTGATAAGGTCAAGTATGATAAGGACACTTGCTGATATTACGAGGGAATTCTTCGCTTTCTTTGAAATTCGTCGCGTGTCAGGGGCATCGCTTTTGCTCATTACTCGCCGAAGAATCGCTCATTAAAGACCGTAAACGTGTCAAAACGCGCCGATATAAAACTGCAGAACCCAAGTCGACGCATCGGGCCTTCAGTGAGAGAGAGCCGCTGCCGTTACGAGAGGGCGACGAAGATCATCTCGATTATGCAAGAGACAAGAAAAAGGAGAAATGACATATATTTGCATACATATATACATACATACACACACACACACACACATATGTATATATATATATATATATATATATATATATATATATATATTTATGTACATATATATATATATATATATATATATATATATATATATATATATATATATATATATATATATACATATATATATATATATAAATATATATATATATATATATATATATATATATTCTCATTTACCGATCTCTCTATCTTAGCGTCAGTAAATCCTATTCTCCTTAAATATTTGTGGTCTGTTGAACAGTACAATACAATACAATATAGAGAGAAAGTAGAGAATCGCGAATCTCGAAAGAGAAGAAGGAGGAAGATAACAGATGGCAACTAACAACCTAAAATAAAGTCAAGGGCTGCCCTATTTTATATACAAGTATGACTGACAACGCAAGGATTTTTTCTCTTAGGTTTTATTTTAGTATGCAAATTAGCTGACCCAAAAGTATAAACGGGTTATTAAGAGCCAATTATCACAACCTGCATTAAATAAAGACCATTAAAGACTTTGTCTGAATATGTAGGATAAGGACTCACACACACACACACACACACACACACACACACACACACACACATACACACACACACAAACATTATATATATATATATATATATATATATATATATATATATATATATATATATATATATATATATATGTTTATAAATTCATATACACACGGAAAGGAAGAAGGGTAGGAGAGACTGTGAGAGACCAAGAGGGAGGGAAGGAAGCCAGAGGTGGAGGACAGGAAATAGAGAAAGAGTGAGGAAGGGAGAGAGGGATGGAGGAATGGAGGGAGAGCGAGAGGGTGAGTGGAAGGGAAGGAGGGGGGGGGGGGTAGAGAAAAAGAAGAAGGGACGAAAGGAGAGAGATAAGAGGGAGGAAGGGAGGAAGAAAAAGGGAAAATAAGAAAGAGGAAAGGGAGGGGGTATAAAAGGAAGAAGAGGCAGAACGAAAGAGGGAGGACGAGGAAGAAAGAGGGGAGATGACGGGGGGAAGAGGGGCATGGAGGGAGGCAGGTGAGGAGAGAGGGAGGGGTGGAGGGAGGAAATATAAAAGCATTGCGAGCGTAACAAAGAAATAATTGATCACAATAAATTCTTACGCTTAATTTCTGTAAAAAAAAAGAAGATAAAACAAAGACTGCTGGACTTTGGTAAGATACACAGAACGCTTTTTATTTCTTTTACACCTACAGAATGCAGTGCAATTATTCTGTGGCATCGGAGAATCTTTTTTTTTACTTTGATTACCTTTCGTGATATATTCCGTTACTTCTAGCTAATGAGCCCAATGCCCCGGCCATCGCGCGCTTCGAGTGATTGCCCGAGTTTATGAATCATCAAGTATCATTTATCCGTCGTGATTGGCCGTGGACGGGTAATTAGCGACAGGTGAGTCTGAGAGATGAGTGAGGGGGATGATGCATCGACAAGGCAGATCTCCGCTAATTCCGGGTTGCTTAACGGTGATGTCCGCCGGGCATCTTACCCTTTCCCAAAGAGCGGCGCCGTGAATAATTGGCCCACTTTTTGTAAGCATTCGTTCCAGTCATGAATATTTATGACTTCTCTAGCTAGCGAAGTTGGTTAACAGTTGTGCAATCGCGGATCGTTCGAGTGCAGACTGTGGCAACAACCTGTGGCAACAAGCTGTGGCAACAACCTGTGGCAACAACCTGTGGCAACAACCTGTGGCAACAACCTGTGGCAACAACCTGTGGCAACAACCTGTGGCAACAACCTGTGGCAACAACCTCCCATCGGCGCAGTGGTTGTAAAGAGGCTTTTTAGCTCCCGGGGTCGCCGTATCGCCGCCTGCCAGCCCCCCCCCCCCCCTCCCGCTCGCCCGGGGTCGCAAGCATGGGCGTTCCTCCCCGCGGGGGTCATCGTAGCAAGGGTTATCACTTGGTCGCCGAAGTGATCTTCTGCCCGGGATTCTAACGGTAATCCAGCCAGCCGAAAAATCCCTCCGCAGGAATTGTGAGAATCACAATGGTCTTTTCTTTTCGGCGCTTTTTTCTTTTTCTCCATTTTTCTTTTTCTCCTTTTTTTTCTCCTTTTTTTCTCCTTTTTTTCCTATTGTCAGTCTTCAAGTAGCGGGGGATTTTATAACGTCTTTATACACGCAGCGGGATTTTGCCAGGACGTGTTGTCATCCGCGACTCCGTCTCAATTCATCACCAGTATGAATGTTCGCTTTGGGTGAGGCCATTATGCAACCGAGGGTAAGCCTCAAACTGAGCATGGTTCTGACACAAGAGCCGATTTATGATTTATTACACTTTAATGCTTCATGACGTATATTCCCATGCTGTGCCATATGTTGTCATTACAAGAGGTTATTGCCTACCTGATATATAATCGCAGCAGATTTCGATTATAGTATATTCTTGCCCCGAAGAAGCTGATGCCACGGAGGGAAATCCAAGAACCAGCGTGCGGCCCGCGTCAGCAGCTCGAGATTCTCCACGGCCCATCAAACATGCCGCTACCTAAAAGGTTGGGCGATCTCAACCAGAGCTTAATCACGCAACTCACGTCAAATGTGAACTCATACAGAGGGAAGAGGGGGCTGAAGAGCTAGCTCTCACTCCCTATATTTCGAAAGATAGAAGTTCCTTTCATCAACTTTAGAATATCGACGACCCAGTTCAAGAACCTCCTCGACCTACCAAGAAGCCGCACCGTATAAGCTGGGCTCTGCTGCTCAAAATAGGCCTTTTAGCTCGACACTGCTTTAGTATATATGTAATCATATCAACTCCCCCTCGTTGTACACATAGTCCTAGCCATACCACCATGCACATCACACTGTCACTTCATCAATACTTCATACACCACTCATACCACAGTAAAGTCGTCCCACACAGGATAAACCATCGCTCACGCAACCACAGGGGCCGAGCACAAATCACAGTTATTAGAAAAGGTGATTAAGACTGATACTGAGGCAGGAGGCTTCGGCGTGGCAGACACCTCTGCCCTTAAGTGTGGCTCCCTACCCCCCCCCCCCCCCCGCGCTAACACTCTGCCAG
>BOPN01004620.1:65000-67500 GCA_017312705.2 Penaeus japonicus
ACACACACACACACACACACGCACACACACACACACACGCGCGCGCTTAAATATTGCGGTACGTTAGTCCCTTTACCTTCATGACCTCCAGGAAGGAACCAGAAAGCATCCGCAGTGTTACCAATGCGCGTCCATTCAACCCACGAAGTATCTCCTGCAAAAATCACTCGAAAAAAGAAGAAAAACAAAACTGAAGATTATCATTCAGGTAGTCGCCTTCTATAGTTCTGTGGGCATTATAGAACAAGCTAGCTGTTAGGGTTACTATCATAAAATGTATTTTCATTATTTCATTGTCATTATCGCTATTATCTTCATCATCATTATTGTTGATATACCTATCATTAACATTATCATTCATATCATCATTGCTATTTCTATTTTCATTGTTATAATCATCATCATTATTATTATCATTACTACTGTTATCCTTATCATTAAAATTTTTATCATTATTTTTATTATCATTATCATAATCATCACCATTTTCATTATCATTATTATAATTAATTTCATTATTAGTAATATCATTAGTAGTCTCATCAACATTATTATTATCATGATTAATATTATTGTTATCATTATCTATATCCCTGCTATCATCATTATCCTTATTAGTATTATTGTTATTACTATTACCATCATTATCAATATCATGACCATCATTTTCAATATCATTATTATCAATGTTATCATTATCCCTTTTATCATCATCATCATTATCATGATTAGACCTGTTATTATCATCATAATGATCATAAATATCATTATTAGTATCATCATCATTACTCGTAATAGTAGGAGTAATAGTAATGCATCACCATTATCATTTATTAAGGCGACATTGAGAATGATGGAATGTGGAAGCAGCAGAGACCAATACCGACCAAAGAGAGATAGGGAAGTGCAGAGAGAATATTTGTGTGTGTGTGTGTGTCTCTGTGTGTGTGATAGATAGATAGATGGATAGATAGATAGATAGATAGATAGACAGATAGATAGAGAGAGAGAGAGAGAAAGAGATAGATAGATAGATAGATAGATAGATAGATAGATAGATAGATAGATAGATATATAGATATATAGAGAGAAAGAGAGAGAGAGAGAGAGAGAGAGAGAGAGAGAGAGAGAGAGAGAGAGAGAGAGAGAGAGAGAGAGAGAGAGAGAGAGAGAGAGAGAGAGAGAGCGAGAGAGATGAGAAAGAACAAGCGATAGAGCAAGCGAGAGAGACAGATAGATAGATGGATAGATAGAGAGAGCAAGACAGCAAGCGAGAGAGAAAGAGAGAGAGAGAGAAAGAGAGAGAGAAAGAGAGAGAGAGAAAGAGAGAGAGAGAGGGAGAGAGAGAGAAAGACAGAGAGAGAGAGAGAGAAAGAGAGAGAGAGAGAGAAAGTCAAACAGAAAAAAAAAAAAAAAACACCAGGTTATAGATATAACTAATCTTAAACGAAACTAGAACTAACAAATCAAAGCTAAAGTAGCCAAGCAAATAGATAGGAAATATATATGAGACCTGTTCGAAGACACACAGAAAAACAAAGTGAAGAGAAAGCAAGCACTTGGACCCTCACAAGCAAGCAAAACAAGAATACCGAGACCAAAGAGGGCTTGGAGGGGGGGGGGGGGTATTTGCTTCTCCCATGAAAGAGAAGCGAGAGAGAGAAAAACAAAATCTAACCAGATAAAAACGAAATATAGTTTTGCAAAAAAAGAAAAAAATGATAAATAAAATGAAAAAATAAATAAAAGATAAAAAATAAATAAATGAATAAAAACAACATATAATATGGTAATAATAAATAAATAAATAGATAAATAAAATAAGATAAAAAGATGACGTTATTACAAACTAATTAAGAGAATCCACGAGAAATGAAGGAAGTTATGGTTAAACGGAACCGGGGGGCAGGGGGGGGGGGATACAGCCTGAGGACTCGATATGCAGAAGAAAAATGAGAAATTGGTGATGACGAGGATGAGGATGATGATGAGGAGGAGGAGGTGGGTGATGATTATGGTGATGAGGATAGATGATTGTGAGATTAGTGAAGACGATAATAATGGAACCCAGTAAATGATTGTGAAAGCAAGGTAATATAATAATAAGGTAGTAAGGTAATGCCTGTGAAAGCAAGGTAAACGGGTTGGAATAAGACGATAATTACAAAGAGGAAGATAATAATATGAAGAAAAAGAAGAATATGATTAATGATAATTATAAGGATAATATTAACATTGATGATGCTAATCATTCTGATGATAAAAATGATAATAGGAATGATGATAATGATAATACCAATGATAACGATAATATTGATGAAAATTATAATAATGATAATAATAATGATAATAATAATGATAATAATAATGATAATAATAATGATAATAATAATGATAATAATAATGATAATAATAATGATAATGACTATAATCTTACAAATATCAATAAAGATAATAATATAATATAAACAATGGTAATGATAATAATAACAACGTCAAC
>BOPN01004621.1:15000-17500 GCA_017312705.2 Penaeus japonicus
TATCGTTTTTATGAGTGTATTGTCGTTTTTATGAATGCATTATCGTTTTTATGAGTGTATTGTCGTTTTTATGAATGCATTATCGTTTTTATCAGTGTATTGTCGTTTTTATGAATGTATTGTCGTTTTTATGAATGTATTATCGTTTTATGAATTATTATCGTTTTTATGAATGTATTGTCGTTTTCATGATCTTGCTATTATCATGAGCACTATATTTGTTTCGTTGTTATAATTACTATCATTACTGTTATTATCATTATCATTATTATTGTTCCTAACTTTATATCATCATTATCATTATTATTGTTAATAAATTTATATTATCATCATCATAACTATATCATTATTTATATTATTGCTGTCATCATATATCATTATCATTAATATTATCATTACTATCATTAACATGATCATTACTATTTTCCATTGATATCATTATTACTATTGTTGTTGTTATTATTATCATTATCATTAATATCATTATTATTATTAACATAATTATCATTATCATCATTATCATTATCATCATTATCATTATCATCATTATTACAAAAAAAATCATCGACATTACTGTCGTTGTTATTATCATTATTATCTTTATCATCCTTACTATCATTACTGCTACATTTATCATTTTTATTGTTATCATTATCATCATTGGCACTATTATTAGTATTACTATCCTTATTATCATCATTATTGTTAACATCATTTGTATACCTAGTATTATCATTATCATTATTGTTGTTATCAAGATCATCTTTATCATTATGATAATCATTATCATTATCATAATCATTACGATAACCATCATTGTGATGATAAATATTCCCATTATTATGCGTTATCATTATCATTATGATTGTTATTCTTATCACTATCATTATTGTTATCACTATTATTATCATTATTACAATTATCACCACCATTATCACTATAGTTCTTGTTACTACTACTAGTATCATTATCATCATCAATATTATCATTCCAATATATATTATAATTGATTCTGAAGGCATTATTATTATTGTTATCATTATTAAGACATATATCTTTCCTACCATTACCGTCATCATTATCATTATCATTATTGTCATTTTGTTATCCTCATTATCATACACATGTATGTCTCTCCTTCCCTCTCTCTCTCTCTCTCTCTCTCTCTCTCTCTCTCTCTCTCTCTCTCTCATTAGGGTGAGAATACCTATGTTACCTCATCCTTTTGAGATGTAAGTAACCACTTGTCGCAATAAACGTCAAAAGGTCTCTCTCTCTCTCTCTCTCTCTCTCTCTCTCTCTCTCTCTCTCTCTCTCTCTCTCTCTCTCTCTCTCTCTCTCTCTCTCTCTCTCTCTCTCTCTCTCTCTCTCTCTCTCTCTCTCTCTCTCTCTCTCTCTCTCTCTCTCTCTCTCTCTCTCTTTCTCACACCAGCTCGCCCCTGCTGCTGCATCGCCGTGGAGCGCGAGTTTACGAGGTGAAATCACAATGGAAGAGCTCCTTGGCGGTGTTCCGTGCTCTCGCCAACCGCCCCGTTCACCTAATAAAGGATAAGACATGAGAGCTGATTCAGCTGAGGCTCTCACTTTATAGTTCAGAATGTAACAATTTACTTCCCGCTTCCCCTTCGCGCCCTCACGCCCTCACACCCTCACGCCCTCGCGACGGCTGTCTTTTGGGGCGGCTGTGAGTGTGCGAGGTAAATTTTGTGAATGAGAATCAGGGAAAGGCTAAGGGCATTGATCTCTCTCTCTGTTTTGGTTCTTCTTGGAAATGATGTGTTCTTTAGAGGGGAAGAAGGACATGCACGCTAAGCTGTTCGAAATGGCTGGGTTGAGAGCTACCTACGTGCGTTGCCTCTCCTTACATACTTTCATATTTGATTTGAATAATTTAGAAGATAAAAAAAAATCACTTGGTCTCAGAAAACGTTATTTATTTTCTCTCTCTCTATCTCTTTTTCTTCTCAAAATTCAGCTTCATGTCTTATGATTTTCCCTTTGAATTCATCCTTCAATAGAACCCCCTCCCCCCCCCCCCCCCAACCCCAATCCCCACCCCACACCCCCTCCGTCGCCCTCTTTCCCAAATCCATTTCGAGAAGCCGCCCTCCTTCGCGACCTTACCTTTTGCTGCGTCGTCTCCTGGAGGATTAGCTGTATCATTTGTATAAATCTTTTCCTTTTTTCCTCTCTGCGGGGCGAGTCAGAGAGGCATAGCATTTTATTTCGTCGATTATGAGTATTACGTATGATGTAAATGTATATTTTAATAATATCACTTATTAGCGAATTTTATCACCCCCCCCCCCCTCCGTTTTCTATTCTGATCCGCCATTTTTCTTCTCCAGAATTTCCTTGAAGTCTCCACAGCTCTTTCCTTTTTTTTCTCTTCTTACTTGCTACGTCCTTGCTCCTTCCCCGTCTCATCTCCATCACCGCAATAAACCAACCCCATACTAACCCCATAAGATTCACGTGTCCACCGACAGTCCTGAGTAGC
>BOPN01004621.1:22500-25000 GCA_017312705.2 Penaeus japonicus
ACGAGAGATAAAAACAAAGAGAAAATTAGAAGGAGAGACAAGAATATATAAAGATAAGAGTGTTTGATAAAAAAGAAGATAGTAATAACATGCTTGGTTGAATTAAAGGGAGAAATGAAAAAAAAAACACAAATCAAACAGTATAACAATAAAGTGTGTTCACATATGATATATGATACATAACAAACATACCTGCTAACAAACATACCTCTGTGGCTGGCCCGTTGTCGCTGCACCAAAGCCTGTTGCGTAGTTAATGATAACAGCAATAACAGTAATAGCGCTAATGATAATGATGATGATGATGGTGACATTGAAAACGGTAATGGTAATGGTGATCATGACTATAGCAATGATGATGATAATGATGATGATAACAATAATGATATTAACAATGATGATAACAGCAAAACAACAATAACAATAATGATAACTGCTTTGGCCATCGGCCAAGACAGGTCACGAGGATATCAACATCTTGGGTCATGTAGAAGGAACCGAAGCTGACAAAGGAAAAGCGAGATTATTTTAGGCCCGTTTCCCCGCTTCATTTCTTATGCGCATTTCTCATTTGCTGCTTCACTACTTTAGGTGCCATTTCGGCGCGGATTTCCCTGCGCGGTTTTCAGTTCCTCTCCTTGTGATTGCGCTTTTCAATTTAGCTTTGGTAAATATTTGGTTGTAAGAGAAATATTACTTGGTGACCATTTTCGGATTGTTATTTGAGTACGAGAGCGTATACTCATGCATACACAAACACCCTCACCCACACACACACACACACACACACATCTACACCCACCCACCCACACATACCTACACCCAACCACAACCACCCATCCACACACACACACACACACACATCTACACCCAACCACAACCATCCACCCAACCACACACACACACACATACCTACATCCACCCATCCACCCACACACACACACACACACACACACTCTTACCCACACGAATATATGTCCGTGTGCAACCGTGTGCACTGACCTTGCCGAGATATGGATTTCTTTGACGACACGAATACATATTGCATTCGCTGAAAAGGAACTAATGAAACGCATTACCTTAATATCTGCCAATCAGCGCTGGTAATGAGCTTAATAGGAGCCTGGAAATGCATTTAAGACCAACCGCCTCGGTCCATATGTGTCAAGGCTTGAGAAGAATATAATAATAGAAATAATGATGATAGTAATGATGATGATAATTATGATGATGATGATGATGATAATCATGATGATGATAGTAAAAATTATAATAATGATAATTATGATAATGATGGTGATAATGGTAATTATAAAGGATGATAGTAATAATGATGATGATGATACTTATAATGATAGCAATGATGATAATTATGGAATTGATGATAATGATTATGAAATTGATGATAATAATGATGATAATGATAGTAATAATAACAAGTAATTGCAATGGTCATGGTAATAATGATAATTACAATAATAACTAATGATATGATGATAACTTAGTAATAATAATGTTGATAACAATTTGGTGTTAACAATAAAAATGACAATAATAGTGATAACAATAACGATGATGATGATGGCCATAATCATGATTATAATGAGGATGATGATAATAATGATAATGATAGTCATAATGATAATAATAGTCAGGATTATAATAATAAGGATAATACAATTATGACGATGATAACAATAATACTACTGCTACTAATGATGATGCTGATAATAGTGATATCAATGATGATAATGATGATGATAACAATAATAATAATAATGATACTGATAGTAATAATGATAATAACCATAATGATAGTAATAGTAATGAAATCAAAAGTGACAACAAAGATAACAGTATTGACGATTACAATAATCATAACAATGATGAAGATAATAGTTATAGTAATACAAGTAACAACAATGATAATAGGTATTTGTGATGCTACTGACATTCAGAGATGGCTTTTAAATCATATAATTGTGACGCTTAAATGGTAGAGGTTCTTGAACTGTCTTCATTGCAAATGTGGCATTGGTGCATATCCGTTCCCTTAAACAGACAAAAGCCTTGATTTCCGTCTCCATTCTCCAATTATTACTATTTTACGCTACCCTTTAGATTACTCTTGTGTTTTGTAAGTACAAGAGCCAAAAGCTTAGCAGTGATACCAATGGTTTCTGTTTGCAAGTCCCTTCTTAAATTAAAATAATGACAGGCTCGAGTTCATTTACATTTGCTACGAGGTATTGCTGATAGATATCTAGTCAAACATTATTTATATGGAAATAAGACAGAGAGATTGTATGGAGATTGTGCCTTTTTTTCCTAAATGAATTATTAAGTACATTCAGAGGATCTTGCTGAGAAAAGAATAAGGAATCTACTGTATGTTCGCCCGAGTTGGAACTTAATGTAAATATCATCAGCGTGGTCAGCATTATTCCCAAGTGGCTATGTCTGGTACTTATCTGCGCACTTCGACGTTGAATAGCAAACG
>BOPN01004621.1:30000-45000 GCA_017312705.2 Penaeus japonicus
TCTATCTTTGTGTACCTGTTTACTTATCTATCTCCATCCCTCCCCCCCCCCCCTCTCTCTCTCTCTCTCTCTCCCTCTCTCGCTCTCTCACTCTCTCTTCTTCTCCCTCTCTCTCTCCCTCTCTCTCCCTCTCTCTCCCTCTCTCTCTCTCTCTCTCTCTCTCTCTCTCTCTCTCACTTACATTCAACCTCTCCCCCCTCCCCTCCCCCCTCCTCTCTCTCTCTCTCTCCCTCACAATAATCGCATATTTGCTCTGCAGGAATGCGAACAACGGCGTTCATCGTGCGAAGTAAAAACACTCCACCCGCCATCCATCAACATATCAGCTTTATTACATGTAAATGTCGTCTGCCTCAGAACACGAGGGGGACGAAAACCGCAACAGAAAATAGGACGACATCGCATTCGGTCTGTCATTCAGGCTGGATAATTGGTGATGGATAATGGGGAATTAGGGGGAATTTGGTTATCGTGAATGATGGAGAATTTGGGTGAATTTGGTTATCTTGAATGATGGGGAATTTGGGTGAATTTGGTTATCTTGAATGATGGGGAATTTGGGTGAATTTGGTTATCGTGAATAATGGGGAATTAGGGTGAATTTGGTTATCTTGAATAAGGGGGAATTAGGGTGAATTTGGTTATCGTGAATGATGGGGAATTAGGGTGAATTTGGTTATCTTGAATAATGGGGAATTAGGATGAATTTGGTTATCTTGAATAAGGGGGAATTAGGGTGAATTTGGTTATCTTGAATAAGGGGGAATTTGGGTGAATTTGGTTATCTTGAATAAGGGGGAATTTGGGTGAATTTGGTTATCTTGAATAAGGGGGAATTTGGGTGAATTTGGTTATCTTGAATAATGGGGAATTAGGATGAATTTGGTTATCTTGAATAATGGGGAATTAGGATGAATTTGGTTATCTTGAATAATGGGGAATTAGGATGAATTTGGTTATCTTGAATAAGGGGGAATTAGGGTGAATTTGGTTATCTTGAATAAGGGGGAATTTGGGTGAATTTGGTTATCTTGAATAAGGGGGAATTTGGGTGAATTTGGTTATCTTGAATAAGGGGGAATTTGGGTGAATTTGGTTATCGTGAATGATGGGGAATTAGGATGAATTTGGTTATCTTGAATAAGGGGGAATTAGGGTGAATTTGGTTATCGTGAATAAGGGTGAATTGGGTTATCGTTAATAATGGGGAATTAGAGTGAATTTGGTTGTCATGAATAAGGGGGAATTTGGGTGAATTTGGTTATCGTGAATAAGGAGGAATTATGATGAATTTGGTTATCATGGGGGATTCGTGGTGTTGATTATGCTGGTGATGTTAATGTGAAGAGTATTGTGAAAATTATGTTAGTTTTAATGATGATGATGATGATGGTAATAATCATGATCATGATTATTGTGGTGGTAGTAGGAGAGATTGTAGGATTGATAACCATAATGATAATGATAAATGCCAATAATGATAATAATTATATAATATTAATGCTAATGATAATTAGGATAATTATAATTATGATGATAATTGATGACATCAGTGATAAAATGATGATAATAATAATAAACATAATGAGGATAATAATAAAAATGGCAGTAATGATAATAATGATAATGATAAGAATTATGATGATGATAACAACAATAATGATATTGATAATGGTCATAATAATGAAGATCATGGTAATAACAACAATGATAATAGTAATGATGATAATGATAATGACCATGAGAATAAAGATGATGATAACATCAATAATGACAATGATACTAATGATACCAATGTCAATAATGATGATGTTAATAATCATAATAATGATGATGCAGATAATGATAATGGTAATAAAGAGGATTGTTAAAAATCATGATAATGGTAGTAATAATTGAGGAAGGTTATTATGATTATAAGATAATGATGGTAATAATAAATTAGTAATAATGAATTGAAATTGATAATAATGATAACAACTGTGATAATAACAAAGGTAATGGTAATGTTGATGGTGATAATGTGGTCAGGATAATAACAATAAAGATGATGATAACAATAATGATAGTAATAATAATGATAGTAATATCAATGATAATAATAATAAAAATAAAATGATAATGATAAACATGATAGCATTAATGATGGTAATGGATGCATTGCTAATAATAATAATAATTGTAACGATAATGATGAAGATGATATTAACAATTACAACAGTTATGGTAATGATAACAGAAATATCAGTAGCATCATGATAATGATGATAGTAGTAATTGTAATGATAATGATCATAATGATAATGGTGATATTGATAACAATGATAAAGGTAATGATAAGAATAAGAATAATGATTAAAACAATATCAATAATCATAATGATGATGATGATGATAATGATAGTAACAAGAATGATAAGAAGAGTAATGATAATGTTGACAATAACAATAATAATTTATATTAATAATAATGTAAGGATAATAATAATGATAATATTGATAAAAAAATAATCATCCTCATAATGATAATGATAATGATAATAATAATAATAAGAATCATAGTGATCATAATATTAATGATGATAATTATGTTGATAATGATCATAACTATAATAACGATAGCAACAGTGATAAGAGATAGAAGAGATAAGATGATAAAGATACCAAAGATAATGGCAATAATGACATGATAACCGTCATTATCAAGACAATAAAGATAATGAAAATGACAACGGAACCAATAAAAAAAAAAAAAATCAATAATATGCATAAAGATGATAATTCCAGCAAAAGATGAGACAAAGCCAGTAACTCAAATATCCGTATTATGTTCTGATTACAAAGACAAGACAAGATCACTCGGCGGAGGTTTCCATGGCAACCGAAAAAAAAAAAAAAAAAAAAAAAAAAAAAAAAAAAAAAAAAAAAAAAAAACGAAAGATGAAGACAACGAGATTATTATAAACGAGAGATAAAGATAAAGGGAAAATCATACAGAGAGATAAAAACAAAGAGAAAATTAGAAGGAGAGCCAAGAATATATAAAGATAAGAGTGATAAAAAAAGAAGATAGTAATAACATGCTTGGTTGAATTAAAAGGAGAAATGAAAAAAAGAAATCACAAATCAAAAGTAAACCAATAAAGTGTGTTCACATATGATATATGGTATATAACAAACATACCTGCTAATAAACATACCTCTGTGGCTGGCCCGTTGTCGCTGCACCAAAGCCTGGTGCGTAGTTAATGATAACAGCAATAACGGTAATAGCACTAATGATAATGATGATGATGATGGTGACATTGAAAACGGTAATGCTAATGATCATGACTATAGCAATGATGATGATAATGATGATGCTAACAATAACGATATTAACAATGATGATAACAGCAATAACAACAATATCTATAATGATAACTGTTTTGGCCATCTACCAAGACAGGTCACGAGGATATCAACATCTTAGGTCATGTGGAAGGAACCGAAGCTGACAAAGGAAAAGCGAGATTATTTTAGGCCCGTTTCCCCGCTTCATTTCTTATGCGCATTTCTCATTTGCTGCTTCACTACTTTAGGTGCCATTTCGGCGCGGATTTCCCTGCGTGGTTTTCAGTTCCTCTCCTTGTGATTGCGCTTTTCAATTTAGCTTTGGTAAATATTTGGTTGTAAGAGAAATATTACTTGGTGACCATTTTCGGACTGTTATTTGAGTACGAGAGCGTATACTCATGCATACACAAACACCCTCACCCACACACACACACACACCCACCCACACATACCTACACACAACCACAACCACCCACCCACCCACACACACACACACACCCACACACACACACACATCTACACCCACCCACCCACCCACACACACACACATACCTACACCTACCCATCCACCCATACGCACACACACACACTCTTACCCACACACACACACACACACTCTTACCCACACGAATGTACGTGTGTAACCGTGTGCACTGACCTTGCCGAGATATGGATTTCTTTGACGACACGAATACATATTGCATTCGCTGAAAAGGAACTAATGAAACGCATTACCTTAATATCTGCCAATCAGCGCTGGTAATGAGCTTAATAGGAGCCTGGAAATGCATTTAAGACCAACCGCCTCGGTCCATATGTGTCAAGGCTTGAGAAGAATATGATAATAGAAATAATGATGATAGTAATGATGATGATGATGATGATGATGATGATAATGATGATAGTAAAAATTATGATAATGATAATTATGATAATGGTAATGATAAAGGATGATAGTAATAATGATGATACTGATAATGATAGCAATGATGATAATAATGGAATTGATGATAATGATTATGATGATGATGATGATAATGGCCATAATCATGATGATGATGGCCATAATCATGATGATAATGATAATGATAATGATAGTCATAATAATAAGTAAGGATTATAATAAGAAGGATAATACAATTATGACGATGATAACAATAACAATACTACTACTAATAATAATGATGCTGATAATAGTGATATCAATGATAGCAATGATGATAATGATGATGATAACAATAATAATAATAATAATGATATTAATAATGATAATAACCATAATGATAGTAATAGTAATGAAATCAAAAGTGATAACAAAGATAACAGTATTGACGATTACAATAATCATAACAATGATGAAGATAATAGTTATAGTAATTCAAATAATAGTAACAACAATGATAATAGGTATTTGTGATGCTACTGACATTCAGAGTTGGCTTTTAAATCATATAATTTTGACGTTTAAATGGTAGAGGTTCTTGAATTGCCTTCATTGCAAATGTGGCATTGGTGCATATCCGTTCCCTTAAACAGACAAAAGCCTTAAATTCCGTTTCCATTCTCCAATTATTGCTATTTTATGCTACCCTTTAGATTACTCTTGTGTTTTGTAAGTACAAGAGCCAAAAGCTTAGCAGTGATACCAATGGTTTCTGTTTGCAAGTCCCTTCTTAAAATAATGACAGGCTCGAGTTCATTTACATTTGCTACAAGGTATTGCTGGCAGATATCTAGTCAAACATTATTTATATGGAAATAAGACAGAGAGATTGTATAGAGATTGTGCCTTTTTTTTCCTAAATGAATTATTAAGTACACTCAGAGGATCTTGCTGAGAAAAGAATAAGGAATCTACTGTATGTTCGCCCGAGTTGGAACTTAGATGTAAATATCATCAGCGTGGTAAGCATTATTCCCAAGTGGCTATGTCTGGTACTTATCTGCGCACTTCGACGTTGAATAGCAAACGTTTTCACACTCCTCCCTGAGTTGTACCAAGTTGAAATACTTTATTGAGAGGTTCGTCATAGTTAAGAGTTCAGCTGGTGGTCAGTGGGTCACCGCGTGTGTTGATAAAAACATTGTATAAAGTGAATATAAAATGTTTATAAAATACGATGTTCATGTCTTTGATAAAATAGGTAAAATATAAACAACTAGTAATGAGTAAGGTAAGTTTGATAGTTAAGTAAGTTAAGATAGAAACCTCACACTGATCACTGCTAGACATCCAGAGCGTAGAAGTAAACCAAGATAGCTGAGAAAATTGACACGATGACGAAAGAAAAGCACTGGATGATCATACAACAAAGCCAAAAATAAAGAAATACAAAGCACACAGGAAAGAAATACGGGAGGAACGCACAAACGAAACACCGCCGAGAAAGGAACGAGAAAGTAAGAAAAGCAATACATGTAGTAGAAGTTCACACATAAAAACAACCCTGACCGCAGAAGAAACACCAGACGAAGAAGAAAAACCCGCTACAATTCCCCATAGAAGCGCAATGGCCGACTGAGAGATGGCACCCGGCCGGGCACCGAGGCGGAAGTCGAAAGGATGGCTTGCTCGATCCTGCAAACGTCGAGGCGGAGAGGAATGAGGGAAGGGCGCCTTGGTTGGGGATGTTTCTCGGACTCGTTTTCCCTTCCTTTTTGCACGGTGATGCCAGGCGCAGAATTTCTAGCGATGGTCTTCGGTTATTCCATATAGCGACGCTGTCTTGGAACCTGTACTTCATTTCAGTGGTTTTAATTAAAAGGACAGACACTTGGTAGAGAATAATTTATTTTCATGCTGTACAGAGAGAGGTATTCAATAGGATTGTAAGGCTAAAGCATAAAACCTAACCTAGGTTACAGTAATAAAAGTTCGAACAGCTTTTCACTCTCTTGAATAGTGCCGTAGATGATCAGATCCCCTTAATATGTACGTTCAGGTAAGGGCTCAAGGTTATATTCGATCTTTGCAGTATTAAAAATAAAGTGTAATCCGTAATATCCGTGTCACAAGTTCACTCTTCCCACAATGCTGATTAATATAACCTAAGAAAATTCCTTAAGGACGGGAACTTGTGTGCTACAGGTGTTTTTTTCCTAGTCTTAGGTAACTTTCATCAATTATAGAACGCCGAGCTCTGTCTTTCCGAGTCGAGGGGAGGAGTAATTTCGCAAGGAAAACAGAAAAGTTTTCCAATAAAATTAGCTTTTTCCCATCGTTCATAATAGCGCCTTTGGAGTGTCAACACTAGAGCAATGGTCTTTTTTGATGACAGCCAGCTGATGGGATATCATGTTAGCGGTGTCTGGAGGGATGTGATGTTAACATGGTAGATTTCTTTGAGAGGCTCTGTTTCCTCCGCAAAATTCGGTGGTAGAGTTTTGTTATTATTGCTTTTTAATATATTTTATTATTTCTCAAAACTCCTCTATCGTCCTATACAATAACAATTATTCATTTATGAAAATTTGATTTGGTTCTACGTGTGGGGTTCTCCCACTCACGACGATAACACCCGTTCGGGATTTCGGCTGTCGGGTCGGATGCCTTTCTGTCATCGCACACTCGACCTTGGCACTCGAATTACACACACACACACACATATATATATATATTTGCGTGTGTATATATATACATATATATATGTGTGTGTGTGTGTGTGTGTGTGTGTGTGTGTGTGTGTGTGTGTGTGTGTGTGTGTGTGTGTGTATATATATATATATATATATATATATATATATATATATATATATATATATATATATATATATATATGCATATACATATCTATCTATCTATCTATATATACATACACACACAGCATATATATATATATATATATATATATATATATATATATATATATATATATATATATATATATATATGTATATATATATATATATATATATATATATATATATATGTATATATATATATATATATATATATATATATATATATATATATATATGTGTGTGTGTGTGTGTGTGTGTGTGTGTGTGTGTGTGTGTGTGTGTGTGTGTACATTTATACACACACATATATATACGCCACACACACACACACACACACACACACACACACACACACACACACACACACACACACACATATAAAAATATATATATATATATATATATATATATATATATATATATATATATATATATATATATATATGTGTGTGTGTGTGTGTGTGTGTGTGTGTGTGTGTGTGTGTGTGTGTGTGTGTGTAAAGGGAGAGAGAGAGAGTGGCACACCGCCAGACCAGAGAGACATCGAAGGCAGAGTCCTTCACCCCTACCCCCCCTCTCACCCCACCCCACCCCCGTTAGTTTCCTCTGCCCTCCCCTCCCCCCTCCCCCTCCCTTCCCCTGTCCCCGCGTGGAGCATCACTGTCATCTTCTATCAGTACTTCTTCCTCCCCCACTGGCGTCTTGAGAAACGCGCTCTCCATCTTCTCTCGACTTCTTTAACTTCGTTGTGTAAGCTTGGCTGGACCTTTTCTCCCGCGCACCTTCGCTTTCCTCGTTTTCTTTCTCCCGTTTTCTTTCTGTATTGTTTGCGTTTTCCTTTTCGAAGTCGGTGTCTTTTTCGTTAGCTTTTCTGTTTAGTTTTTTTTTTTCTGCCACTGTTTATATGTCTTTGATGATGGTGATATTATTATTATTGTTATATTTGTATATTTGTAACCAGTTATCATTATTGTTATTATTATAATCATTATCATCATCATAATTTATTATCATTATTATTATTATTAGTAGTAACATTGATGATTTTATCATTATCAATATTATCAATATTGATGCTATTATTTATATTATCTTTATTATCACTGATTCGTTATCATCATTATTTTCATTAGCATCATTATAATTATCGTCATCACTATTTTCATTACTGTCATTATTGTTAATAATATAATTATCATTATCAATAATATTATCATCGTTATCATATACATTATTATCTACATTATTCATATTCTTTCATCTTCCTTCCTTCTTCTCCGCGATTCTCGTCCTTCTCTCCCCAACATTCTCTCCTTCCCCTCCGTAATTTCCCTTTCCTCCTCCTCCTCCTCCTCCTCCTCGCCCTCATCCATTTTCTCCCCCCTTACCTCTCCTACCCCCCCTCCCCCCCTCCTCCCTCCCTCTTTCTTCAGTCCCAAAGCCCCGACTTGGATCCCACCTGTCCGATGCACACGACACCGAGACGGTCGCTCAGGTGCGCCCCAAGGAGTGCGGGCGGCCAGGCGGGTGGGCGGGCGGGCGGGCGAGGCTAACGCTCTAGCCCGACACGTGCCTTATGGAAGTGGTACTTTCTTTCGGTTTATTGCACTGACGCTGAGATTGAAAAGCAAGCACGCAAGCACGCTTAACATACGCGAATTCTCTGTAAAAAATATAAACAAACATATGTCAGTTGGATGATATTTCTCCAAATTAATGATAATGACTAGAATCATAATTATTAAAACTTATCATGGTCATTAGTATCATTATTATGACTAAAATGATTGTCGTCTGTCATGATCATTGTAATTATTCACATTATCTCATCATTAGTAGTAGTAATATCACCAGTATCAGGTGGAGGACGAATTTTGGTTGTAATATTAATGTCATTGATATCATCATTATTATGATAATGACAACGGCAGCAGCAACAAGAGTAGCAATAATGATGATAGTGATAATGAATATAATGATAATGATAGTAATAGTAATTGTTATCATAACAACAATGATAATGATAATGACTATGGCAGTAATGATAATGACTATGACAATAATGATAATGATAATGCTATATATTTTGTAATAATGATAATGGTTATGATACTACTAATGGCAATAGTAATAGTAATGATATGATAACATTATCATTAATACTATTACCATTATCCTCATTATTGTCATTACTATTATCATTATAATCATCCTTATCATCATAATCATCATTATCGTCATCATTATCATCATTATCATCATTATTTATCATTGTTATTATCATCACCATCGTCATTGCCATTAGTATTATCATTATCAATATTCTTAATGAACATCTTTATAATCATTATTATTACTATCAATTTTGTTTGTTATCGTCACTTGCATCTTTATTTACCATTTCTATTTCAGTCGTTATTAAAGTGATTAGGATCAGGTGTGTTTATTCTATAAATACGCCCTTACTCGATTTACTATACACACAGCTGACCTTCGCAAAAGACAAACAATGAATAAATAAAGAAGCATCACGCCCATTCCCCACGTGGCTTCCCCTCACTCTAACACGGGCGGTTTCCCTCACGCCCCAACCCCCTCTCGGCCAGACTTTCTTGTAGAATAAAGTCTTATTATGTGAGTCATGGCGGCGTTGCGCTAGAAGGCTTTTTTTTGTACGTGTGTTCATGACTCTGATGGGCAATAATTCATTGTAATGTGGTTAACCTTGGGTATTATTCATGTCGCTGCTCACACGTGCGCGGACGAGTTTTCAAAGCATGGACGTTCGGTTGCCGTCTTTTCGCAATGTAGACGCGTTCCTTAGGGGTTTCGTGTGGTTTGTTGTCTTGGATTGTGTGCTTGTCGTTTTTTGTTGTTGTTGTTGAGATATTGATTTTTTTCACTTTGATTATCTGATTTTTTTTTTGTCCCTTCTTTTTCCTTCTCTGTGGATTTTTTTTTTTTTTTTTTTTTTTTTTTTTTTTTTTTTGTATCCTCTCTTTTTGTCTTTGAGTCTTTAACTGTTATTTTTGTTTCTTTCTCTCTCTGTGTTTTTCTATATTTCCGTCTCTGTGTACCTGTTTACTTACCTATCTCCATCCCTTCCCCCCCCCTCTCTCCCTCTCTTTTTCTTTCTCTCTCTCTCTCTCCTCATCTCTCTCTTCTCACTCCTTCTCTCTCTCCCCCCCCTCCCCTCTCTCCTCATCTCTCTCTCTCACTCCCTCCCTCCCTCTCACTTACATTCAACCTCTCCCCCCCGTCCCCTCCCCTCTCTCTCTCTCTCTCTCTCCCTCACAATAATCGCATATTTGCTCTGCAGGAATGCGAACAACGGCGTTCATCGTGCGAAGTAAAAACACTCCTCCCGCCATCCATCAACATATCAGCTTTATTACATGTAAATGTCGTCTGCCTCAGAACACGAGGGGGACGAAAACCGCAACAGAAAATAGGACGACATCGCGTTCGGTCTGTCATTCAGGCTGGATAATTGGTGATGGATAAGGGGGAATTAGGGTGAATTTGGTTATCTTGAATGATGGGGAATTTGGGTGAATTTGGTTATCGTGAATAAGGGTGAATTTTGTTATCGTTAATAATGGGGAATTTGGGTGAAATTGGTTATCTTGAATAATGGGGAATTAGGATGAATTTGGTTATCTTGAATAAGGGGGAATTAGGGTGAATTTGGTTATCGTGAATAATGGGGAATAAGGATGAATTTGGTTATCGTGAATAAGGGGGAATTAGGATGAATTTGGTTATCTTGAATAAGGGGGAATTAGGGTGAATTTGGTTATCTTGAATAATGGGGAATTAGGGTGAATTTGGTTATCTTGAATAAGGGGGAATTAGGGTGAATTCGGTTATCGTGAATAAGGGGGAATTAGGGTAAATTTGGTTATCATGGGGGATTCGCGGTGTTAATTATGCTGGTGATATTAAATTGAAGTGTATTGTGAAAATTATGATAGTTTTGATAATGATGATGATGGTAATAATCATGATCATGATTATCGTGGTGGTAGTAAGAGAGATCGCAGGGTTGATGATGATTATGATAACCATAATTATAATGATAATGATTATATAATATTAATACTAGTGATAATTATGATAATTATAATTATGATGATGATGATGACATCAATAATAAAAATGATGATAATAATAATAAACATAATGAGGATAATAATAAAAATGGTAGTAATGATAATAATGATAAGGATAAGAATTATGATGATGATAACAACAATAATGATATTAATAATGGTTATAATGATGAAATTCCATGGTATTAACAACAAAGATAATAGCAATGATGATAATAATAATGACAGTGACAAAAGAGATTATGATAATAACATCAACAATGATAATGATACTAATGATACCAGTAACAATAATGATGATGTTAATGATTATAATAATGATGGTGCTGATAATGATAATGATAATAAAGAGGATTGTTAAAAATCATAATAACGGTAGTAATAATTCTAGTAATAATGAAGAATATGATGATATTAACAATTATAATAGTTGTGATAATGATAACAGTAATATCAGTAACATCATGATAATGATGATGATAGTAGTAATAGTAATGATAATGATCATAATGATAATGATGTTATTGAGAACAATGATAAAAATAATGATAAGAATAAGAATAATTATTAAAACAATATCAATAATCATAATCATGATGATGATGATGATAGTAACAAGAATGATAAGAATAGTAATGATAATGTTGACAATAACAATAATGATAATAATAATGATAAGGATAATAATAATGATAATGTTAATAAAAAATAATCATCATCATAATGATAATAATAATAATAATAAGAAGAAGAATCATAGTGATCATAATATTAATGATGAGAATTATGTTGATAATGATCATAACTATAATAACGATAGCGACAGCGATAAGAGATAGGGCGATAATAAGATAATAAAGATACCAAAGATAATGGCAATAATGACAATGATAACCGTCATTATCAAGACAATAATGAAAATGACGACGGAAACAATAAAAAAAATAAATAATATGCATAAAGATGATAACTCCAGCAAAAGATGAGACAAAGCCAGTAACTCAAATATCCGTATTATGTTCTGATTACAAAGACAAGACAAGATCACTCGGCGGAGGTTTCCATGGCAACCGAGGACTATTCTAGTAGAAGGTTAGAAAAAGGGAGAAAGGGGAGAGGGAGTTACATAAGGCATAGTCTGATCACGGCGTAAGGACAGCGGCAATAGTCTAGCGAAATCAATTATGCTCGGAATCTAACGACGAGCACGTGGTGATTGAATAATGAATCTCTCGTGAACGTCAATACCTGATGTGATTACATTTGCTATGCAGTTTAGGCTATAAAAGTATACACAGAAGCGTGTGTGTGATGATGATGGTTTATGCTGCTGACGGGGAGAGAGAAACGTTTGTTTTTTTCATGAATATACCTGGAGATATATTAACAGATATACGGGTAATTGGTCGATAGGTTTGTAGATAGAATTGGAGGTAGGAAGATGAACTATAAGTTTATATGGGGCACACGCAAAAGCACACCCACTCTCTCTCTTTCTCTTTCTTTCTCCCTCCCTTTCTCTCTCTATATATCTTTTTATCAGACAGTGTATAGCATGATGCATCTATATATTTATGCCACACACACACACACACACACACACACACACACACACACACACACACACACACACACACACACACACACACACACACACCAGCTCTACACATACCCCACAATACCCACCCCCCCTACCCTTCTCCCCCTCCCCCACACACCCAAACCCGCCCACACGCCCACCCACACACACACATCAAAACCCTCACTGATCCCCAAATCTTGAGCTCAGAAAATACATCTCTTAAAACCTGCAGTCCTCGCCAATCCCCAGCCTTCAGCCTGTAACAGGTTCTCCGAGTCTGAAATCCCGTCCTGAAGTAAGTCGATCAGAATTCATGAGCTCGATTTGGAAACCCACATCTTCCAGTGTTTATCTATTTGTCTATATATACTTTTTTCTCTTGTGTTATTATTGTTATTATTCTCATTAGTTGGGTTATTATTGTTTTTGAAAATAGTGTTAAACTGATATTATCATTGTGGCATTAATGTTGTGGCTTTTACCTTTATCCATATCAGCATCTTTCTTATTTCCAGTTTGGTTATTACTTTAATCATCTTGATTATTATTGTTATTGTTATCATTATCATTATATCATTATCATGGTTATTATTACTTTTGTAATACTATTATCATGACTGTCATTATCATTGTTCTTATCATTATCATTCTTATCATCATTATTTCTATCATTACTATCATCATAATCATCTCCATTATTAATATCCTTATCAATATTATTATCATCATTATTATTTCCATTATCATTTTTATTGTTATAATTATTATCATCATTATCATTACCATTATCATTATCATAATGATCATTGTTATCAGTATTATCCTTATTATTATTATAATTATCAGTATCACTATCATCATGTCATAGCATTGTCATTATGGGCAATATTACTATAACTATAGTGAATATCATTATCACCATCAGCATCATCACTATCATCTTCATCATCAATAATTTAAACTATTACTACTATTACTAGTACTATTAGAAATGATACTATCAAAGCACTGTTCATTATCGGCATCATAATAATTTACCGTTATTTGCGTCAACATCACTAATATGATTAAATTATGATGACAATATTGAACCAGCTCCTTTCATGAGGGGTATCCGTGACATTTCCCTCATGTGCAACACCTCTCTCATTTGCACAAAGGTGACACTGCCGGCAAAAGGGGAGCGATTGGTGTGTGTATCTTTGCATAATCAATAAAGGGCAAGTTTATATGGAAACGAAATTAATGTCTGGGACTTGTGTATTTTTAAAGCTTCGTTTGCAATCTCTTATTTATGGGGAAAAATATGAAAGGATTTTTTTTTTCCACTGGTCCGTTTCTCTATAAATTTCGGATATATGTGTTCATGTGAGACAATAGGTCGTGTTTCTGTTTGTGTTTTCAAGCGTCTTGTAAGGATTCAACACAATCCAGTTTTTCCACGTACATAGTCTCATTAAGGTTAGTAAAAAAAAATCCTAATATCTTTATATTTTACTTTCTTTCAACATTAAATTTCTTACGACAAACAAAAGTTTGTTTTCAACTGTCTCGCAAACAGCTCGTTACTAATCCTTAAATCCCATTTGACATTTTCTCTTTATATCCCCTGGTGTTCCGTTCCCATAAAGACTCCTCTGTTGAATTTAGTCTATCACTAAATTGTATATGTTTGTCATTTGGAAAGTTTTTTTTTTTTACATTTTGTAATCCTGATATATGGCACCACGTCGCAGGCTTTACTCAAATCCACCTAAACGATTAACAAGCTTGATCTCTCATTTGATCTTTGAGCAGACCACATTTGCATCCCTGCGCCCCAGTGTTCCTATAAATGCATTCTGTTATTTATTCCTGCCATCTACTTCCATGCAAAGGGCAGGCAAAAGATCGGCTTATAATCATCCCCTGCATCCTTCTTTCTCAGGTCCTTCAAGCACAGCATGGTTCTGGGAGTGATACACAGCTTGCAACAGTCATCCGTCTCATCCTTCAAGGCGCTGGGCCAGTCCAGACTCCACGGCCGACATCCCTGGACTCCGCTACCTATTATGTTCCTCTTCCGGACTCTTGCCATTCCGACCGTGGCGATCGCATTTTTGCTTCTTATCTCCCGTCTCTCCTTCTCTCCTTCTGTTCTCTGTCTGCATCCCTGGTGTGTCTTCCTCCTCGTCCCACACCGCTCTATGGAATTTCTGAGTCGCTTTCGTGGCATGGACGACCCTCTCAC
>BOPN01004621.1:62210-67210 GCA_017312705.2 Penaeus japonicus
CCTATTAGTTGGTTGCAAAGTTATCATTGTTGAAATTACATTCTTAGCAGTGCAAATCATCAAAATGTGAGCAGCAATAAAGTAGACTTTGAGGAAGAATTAGCTTTTAGATGCCTCATCTTTTATGTCACAAGAACTGTTTCGTTATATGTGATTTTTTGTTTTTTATGTCAGATGACATGAATGTGTCGTTTTGCTGTGCTATAAAACATATTTATATACAATGGGGAATAAATGAAACCAAAATACAAACGTTTTGTCTGAAAATTCAAAGAACAAATATAGGTGATATCAATTGAAGAAAGGAATATAAAAGAAACATATACACTCCCTAAAATACTAATTGATAGTACAAATTATAATAAGTATAATATACTTTACAAATGAGGAAAGAAAGATATTAACTGTTTTGTTTTGTGAATGAGAATATACATATATATATACATAAATGTATATGCAAACACACATATATAAATGTGTGTGTGTGTGTGTGTGTGTGTGTGTGTGTGTGTATATATATATTACATATATGGATGATGTGTGTGTGTGTGCACATAAACATGTGCCGAGAAGGCGGCCTCAGCAACCTGCACGGAGAATATAAAAACTCCCATGCAATATCCCCGGAACGAGTTTCAGAATTAGACCAAGAGCGCGCATGAACACGGCCAAATGTAAGACTAGTCTCCTCATGACAGATCTTGCGAAGAATTTCCTTCGAGGTCAGCATAGGTCAGGCACTGCGCGGTGCTCCTTTCCAAGTACATATTCGCTCGTCTCTTTATTAGTGGAGAAATCAAAAACATTTAAAATGATGTTTGTTAATATTTACCTTCAGCGTTTAAGGGATTACAGTGTTCGAAAAATACAATATATATATATATATATATATATATATATATATATATATATATATATATATATATATATATATATATATATATGTATGTATATATATATATGTATATATATATATATATATATATATATATATGTATATATATATATATATATATATATATATATATATATATATTTATATATATATATATACGTATATATATATAATACAACAGCGTAACTCTGAGATCACCCTAACATCAAGTTTGACGTCAGGGCGGTCTGTCGATCTGATGGTAAATGTACCATGCCCTCCGGCCGAGGCTCTTCACTGCACTCCATTTTTTTCGATTTTCTCAAACTGCAATTTAGTTTGGTATGGAAGCTGATTGTTCTTGGAGAGTAAGCTGGAAGAAAATCGAAACTGAAATAAGAAAAGAATACTGTCGACCTCAGATAAGGCGATCGATCCACTGGCAGAGCCTCCTGTTTCATCCACAGGACAGGAGCGACGCCTCCGGAGGCTGATGGCGCCCTCGTGCCTGAAGCACTCAAGGAATGGCTGAAGTATTCATAAAAAAGAAGTTTCCGCATTTCCTCCCTTCTCTCCCTTTATTATATCCTTTCTCTTCTTCCCCTCTCCTAATCCCCTCTCCCCCTACCACGTCCCCTCTTTGTCACCTCCTATTTTTCTATCCATGTTTCACTCTCCCCTCCTTCTATTTCTTTTCCGTTTCTTTCCATCTTCCCTCCCCCTTTTCTTCCTTTGTCTCCTCTCTTTCCATTCTGCTTTCTCCACCGCTCGCCTGTTCATCAACCATTTCCCCTTTATGTCTATTAGAGCGTATCTAGTGTTGCATATAAAGCAACGGTGCAATGCACAGACACAAGGTCCCTCCTCCATTCCATGGTATTTTGTTTTCCTTCTAACTTACCTGTTTTCCGCGTCGCAGGTCAGCTTGACTTAAAAAGAGGGACAGAAAGGCAGACTGATAGACTATCAGACAGGTAGGCAGATAAAGAGACAGAGAGAAGGTTGGAAAGAGACGAAAGATAAGGGGAAGGAGAGAGAGAGAGAGAGAGAGAGAGAGAGAGAGAGAGAGAGAGAGAGAGAGAGAGAGAGAGAGAGAGAGAGAGAGAGAGAGAGAGAGAGGAGAGGAGAGAGGGAAAGAGAGAGAAAGAGAGAAGGAAAGAAAGAGAGAAAAAGAAAGAAAATAAGATCCTTTGCCCAGTCGCACACTCCAGCCACGATTTCTTTTCTGCAATTAAGGTCCACATTGTCCGGTCAGAAAGGACACAGCGAGGACTAGGTAAACTCATTTGTTTTACCTCCGGCTCGTGTGTGTCAGCCCTGACGCAACACAGCGCCTGGCGTAAACACATACGAGATCTTCAAAGCTACACAGAACGTTCCATTTTCCGAGTGTGCCGTTCTGGTTATCAGCGTTCTAGGCACCAGATATTTCGTTCTTATGCTGGATGTTATTTCCATAAACACATTATTTCTTCGTGTTCAAGGTATTTTGAACAAACATGCTAATGAGAGCGTCTATTATTGTGAAACTATAGCGCAAAATACCGAACCATCGTATTGGGACAATATAGCATCTCTTCGCCAGAGTATAACCAACATAATGCATTAATCTCTAATACTGCAACAACAGCTGAGTGCAACAATACCCGGCAGAACGCACGCTTAGCTTGCATCGTGCACCAAGTACTATGTACCTAGCAATGTACCATGTTGGAACTGCACCGTTCTCTGTTACGAACGAAAAAAGAGACTGGTAGTGTATCCCAAAGACATGGCCCCCTGGTGGTAACAACACGATTCTCTCTCTCTCTCTCTCTCTCTCTCTCTCTCTCTCTCTCTCTCTCTCTCTCTCTCTCTCTCTCTCTCTCTCTCTCTCTCTCTCTCTCTCTCTCTCTCTCTCTCTCTCTCTCTCTCTCTCTCTCTCTCTCTCTCTCTCTCTCTCTCTCTCTCTCTCTCTCTCTCTCTCTCTCTCTCTCTCTCTTTCATTTCTCACTCTTATCTTATCATATTTTTCTTCGATATCATCTCCTTTATTCATCGTCCTTTTCCTATATGCCTTTTCCTGTCTTACTTCTTTCTTATCATTATTTCTCACGCACAATAACTCCCATTGCATTTTCCTTCTTCTTCTTTCTTATCTTTTAAGACGCTCTCCTTCCTCTCTTCCTGAAATGTATTCCCCGTCTTCCACTTCATTCGCAGACTTCATTCTCTTATCTTTCCTTCCCCTTTCCTTCGTTAAAGTCGTCGAATTTTTTGTTTATTTTTTGCCTCTTCTCCTGGCTCGAGTTTTATTCCCTCGCCTCTCTTTCCTTTTTCTCTCGCCCTTATCGTCCCTCCATCTCTCTTGCCCGTTTCTTCTCTTTCTCCACTTTCTCATAAACACATTATCTCTCGCGTTCCCATTCTATGACTTTCTTCAGGTCTGATGTTTTCTATTTCTATTTGCATATTCCTATGTATCATTATAGACTTCTCCCTGCTTTTATCTTAATGTTTCCTCCCACGCTCATTCGCTCCTTGACGCCGCCCCCCCCCCTTTCGTCCGGACACCAGGCGTTAAGTAGCTTCCTTATCTGATGATAGACAGGGCGTCATCACCTGATAAAAGGTGTGAGAGCAGATAAGAAGGAACAAACTTACGCGTGTGTGTATGACTATCTATGTGTGTCCGTTCGCGCGTGTATGTATGTGTGAGGCTGTGCATGTATGACGACATAACCATAAAGGTAATATGCATGACAATAATCAACATGCGCATGGAGTCTTGTGTGCGTGTCCGTGTGCGGTAATGACATGGATGCACATGTATGGCTGTATATTCAACATGCTCACGTGTGTGTGTGTGCATGTGTGCGTCCGGGTTTTCGCGATGTGTTTGGAAGTGTGTGGGTTTGTGTACACATGTCACTATATACGTCCTTACCCAATATGTGAATATGTGTTTGTGCAAGTTCCCGTGAAGGTTCCACGCAGGGATATGTGTTTGCTTTGAGCCGATAAAAGGCTCAGGTGTTTACAGGCGACGAGAGCCACGTCAGGAGCATCCTCCTCCGCAGCCGAGAGGCGCGAGGCGGGGTCGCGAGATGTACGGCGGCGGAGGCAACGCACATACGCAGCCGCGGCGGGAGGGAGATCCGCGAGGAATGTCCTCGGCTGACGCTACGGCGGACCAGAAAAACCCACGATTATTATTTTGCCAAAGCCTTAAGGTCTGAGATTGGCTGAGCTATGTTGCTTAATCGCTCAGCGGCTGTAGGTCTTAAGGAGAAGACACGCGGCCTGAATAAACAATGCGCCTTTGGCACATGCTTGTACCCTCTTGCAATGACAAAGAAAAACATTTCACTTTTGTATGTCGTAATTGCCGATTCATATTACCAGTCAGCCAGAAAAAATAAAAGTTATTGGTTACATGATTATGAAGGAGAACGCAGACGCGAGAGGGAGAGTGAGAAAGAGGGAGAGTGATTAGAGAGACAGAACGAGAGAGAGAGAGAGAGAGAGAGAGAGTGAGAGAGAGAGAAAGAGAGAGAGAGAGAGAGAGAGAGAGAGAGAGAGAGAGAGAGAGAGAGAGAGAGAGAGAGAGAGAGAGAGAGAGAGAGAGAGAGAGAGAGAGAGAGAGAGAAAGAAAGAAAGAAAAAGGCGAGCTTACATGAAGGATACATGGGTAAGGAACTTCATGCGCAGGAATAGGTCATATATCCGAAGCTACACGACTCCCCGACAGGATACATGTGGTAGAGTAAAGTACACACTGCGACTCCAGGTGAGTAAACGGGGGTGTGGGGTGGGGGGGGGGGGTATTGACCTTAAACACGAAATACGAACAGTGGCGAAAGACAAGAAAGACCCACATACGCACATACGAGCAAAGGCGACGTCTACGCAAGCATATGTAGCCGCCTAAGCTTCTCTCCCCCACCCTCCTTCCCCCCCTCTCCCCCTCCCTCCCGTCCCTACCTCTCATCACACCCATGTCTCTCCCTCCAGCCCCTACCCCTCATCACACCCTGTGTCTCTCCCTCCTTCCCGCGCCTGTCCTTGCCCCTGCCCATGCCCCTCATCACACCCCGTGTCTTTCCCTACTGCTTTCCTTCTCTCCCTTCCGGCCCTACCCCTCATC
>BOPN01004621.1:72210-73862 GCA_017312705.2 Penaeus japonicus
GGGTGCTTGCATGTGTGCCAGGGGAAGGGAGAAAGCAAGGATGGGACAGGCGTAAGGTGCTTTGGGATCGGAAAACTGGTTATTCCGAATGACCTGCATGTTGGGTGCGTCGAGTACTTCATCATCGAATCTCAATATCAAACGCTGTGGCGAAAGCTAACCAGAAACAGTATCTGCCGTTTGCAAACGCAGTGCAGGGTGTGTAAAGACAGGCGTCTGTGTTGCTTGAACCCTGAAGCATATTTACCTCAAACATAAATAAACACACGCAGACAGATGTAGGTTTTACAAGATCACTGACTTCATAGCCTATATAAAGTAACTCCCTGCGTGACAGATTTAATTTACAGGTCTGATTGTTTTACTACCGTCCCTTGACGACAGACGCCTATTGATAAAACTCGCATTTCTTACATGTTTTAGTCTTAAGACCGCTAATTCCTTAAAGATTAAAAGCGACTTCTTCACGTTAAATGCAACATCCTTGACCTTTGACTCGCATTCTCTCGACAAGGAGCATTTTGAGCTGAACACAATATCACATTTTCGATTTTTTCATCCTGTTCGCAAAACATGATGCCACAAACTAAACTTTTAGGAACTGTGTGGATGATATATCAAACTCGAACATGTTACACAAAGAAAGATAAGCATCTGATGTCCAAAGAATTAATTATTTTGTATATCGATTCAGATACAAATGTTTTAAGTGTCGGGTGATGATGAACGCAACATGCTATTACCAAGCAGGGCTTCCCGGCTGACCAGGCATGGACGTGCGCTCGAAACCGGCCGCCGGTCTTGTCTCTCCTTGGGTTTCTCTTTATTTGGTTTCACTTTTTGTTTCCTCTTTATTTTTACACGCACACATCCACAACCACACACACATCCACACCCACATCCCACACACACACACACACACACACACAAACACACACACACACACACACACATATATATGTGTGTGTGTGTTTATGCGTGTATATATGTATATACTAGATATATACATGAACAGGCAGAACGAGAACTGTTATCAAAGCCATCTAATGATTAACTATCATATGAAATATGACATGCGATATACCCCTATCACAAACGCGCATCCTTATATATCAGTCTCAACCTACCTTCTACCTCATCCCTCCATCCCATCAATATACAAACAAGTACACAACTTAGCCTCCGACCACAACCCCATCAGTAAAGAACCGTCGACCAGCGCGTGGGGTCGGTTAGCCTAGCGACCCCGATTGCCCGCCGGGGAGAGAGAGAGACTGGTTGAATTGTGGTGAGGCGACAACCAGGCTGTTATTTAACACTTCAGGATGAGAGAGGAGAAAGATGTGGTAGTGTGGAGTGCCATCAGACGTTAACTCCTGTTACTAGAGCGCCAGTAGCAGGGTTGTAGATTTCGCCTGTCAGCTGTGCGGGGTTTGGTTTGATAACATTATTTTGATCATTTAGTCTTGTATCGAACGCTTATATTTTTTCCATTTGCAGCACAGAGATATCCAATTTCTTGTTCTAATATATTAATCCTATCGAAATAACTTTAAAAGAGCGATTAAGATACAACGCAGATATAATTCTCTATATCGGAGTCTGTTATCTCCTGAGAGCCGGCCGCCGCCATCACCAGGGAGGGTCGGCCA
>BOPN01004621.1:91369-96369 GCA_017312705.2 Penaeus japonicus
ACAGGAACAGAACAGAACAGGAAGGGAAGGGAAAGGAAGGGAAGGGAATGGAAAGGAAAGGAAGAGGAGGAAAGGAAAGGAAGAGGAGGAAAGGGAAAGGAAAGGAAGGGAAGTAAAGGGAAATGAAAGGAAGGAAGGAAAGAAGGAAGGAAGGGAGGGAAGGAAGGAGGGAAGAAAAGGAGAGGAAATGAAAGGAAAGGGGAGGCGAAATGTGAGCCAGAATTCGAAACAGGTGATGCTATCGAGAAAGAATGTTCAAAGTGTGAATTAAATTTAGCGGAAAATTTCACTAGAAGCCTTTTCGAAAATCGGAATGAATTAAACAAACAGAAAATTGAATCTCAAAAATGGAGTGCGAGAGAGAGAGAGAGAGAGATTGAGTGTGAGTGTTGGTGTGAGTGAGAGTGAGAATGAGAGAGAGCGAGAGAGCGAGAGTGAGATAAAACTTGTGAGGGCGAGATACAGCGAGAGAGCAAGATAGCGAGATAGCAAGAGCGACAGAAAAAGAAAGAGAGTGAGGAATGGAGAGACAGCAAACCGGATAATGTGATGATAATGAGAGAGAGAGAGGAAAAAAAACTAAGCTCCATTGTCAACTTTGGCTATTAGCATTGTTATTATTCTTTTCAAGAGTAATTTGAATTAGGGAGTGGCTTCTTACTGTCTTCGTAGTAAAGAATCGTTTATTTTATTTGGATTTCTTGTTTTAAATGACAAAGACAAATAATGTCACTCTGGATTCGCGCCATTCCTTGTTCCTCGAAACCTTTGCAGTTCTCAGTATCCTGTGAATAAGAATAAGAATAGGAAGAGGGTGAGAGTGAGGGTGAGAATGGGAGTGGGAGTGAGAGTGAGAGTGAGAGTGAGAGTGAGGATGAGGATGAGGGTATGGGTGAGGGTGAGAGTGGGAGTGGGAGTGAGAGTGAGAGTGAGAGTGAGGGTGAGGATGAGGGTGAGGGTTAGGATGAGGGTGAGGGTGAGGGTGAGAGTGAGAGTGAGGGTGAGGATGAGGATGAGGATGAGGGTGAGGGTGAGAGTGAGAGTGGGAGTGAGGGTGAGGGTGAGAGTAAGAGTGAGGGTGAGAGAGAGTGAGAGTGAGATAGAGATTTTCTATCTGTAGTATACACCAAAATCTTTGAGAGAGAGATAAAACATAGTCATCTCCTACCCCCCCCCCCCCCTTCCCCGCCTCCCGAAGTGGCCTGCGGTCAAGCCATGCACCGAGTCATGCACTTCGCACAATAGATGAATGACCTTTACCTTTAGCATGTGTTAAGGATCGAGTCGACCTTTCGGCATCGATTATTCCCTCTTCCTCTGCTACTTCTCCTTCGTCTCTCTCTCTCTTTCTTCCTTCCTACTCTCTCTCTCTCTCTCTCTCTCTCTCTCTCTCTCTCTCTCTCTCTCTCTCTCTCTCTCTCTCTCTCTCTCTCTCCTCTCTCCCTCTCTCCCTTTCACCCTCTCCATCTCTCTCTCCTGTCCTTCTCTCTCTCTCTCACTCTTCTTCCCTCCTCCACGTCTCTCTACTTTTCTCCCTCCCTTTCCCTCTATTTCTCTTCTTCTCTCTCTTCCTCCCCCTTCCCTTCACCCATCCCTCCCCTCTACCCCTCCCCCCCCTACCTCACCACCAGCTGTAAGCTCATCCGCCGAGATTTTCATCGGAATTTATCGCGCTGTAACGATCGCTCGACTCTTGGTTCTCGAGCCCCGATACGAGACGCGGTTCGTTCGTTCGAGGGTTCGGCGCGGTTCGCTCGACCGTCACGCCGCGGGAGTTCCAATAGTGCTGTAACAGTGCCATTCTAGGGATGCCTCATATGTGTATATATGAATGTGTATGTGTATGTGTGCGTGCGTGCGTGCGTGCGTGCGTGCGTGTGTGTGTGTGTGTGTGTGTGTGTTTGTGTTTGTGCATGTGTGTGTGTATGTGTGTTTGTGTCTGTGAGTATAAGCAGACACAGTGAGAGCGAGAGAGATATTGATAGAAGAGAGAGAGAGATAAAGAAAGAAAGAAAGAGAAAGGAGAATAAACGAGAGAAGGAGAAAGCCCAAGAAAGGGACAGAACAAGAAATAAAAGAGGAAGAGTGTGGAGGCACAAAGAGGAAAACAGGTTCTCTCAGTAAGGCACGAACTTGGTGAACAGAAAGAGCTGCATTCACCCCCAACCCCCCCCCCCCCCCCCCCCCACCACTCACTCTCCACCCCCTTCCTTCCTCCATTTTTACGTGTCCCCTTTATCTCCCCTCCACCGCCTCCCCCCTCCCCCTATTCCTTCCCATCCCCTCGTCCATCTTTTCTGCTTTTAGCTTTCTACTTCTATGGCAGTTTACCTTTTTGTTACGCTCTGTTCGACACTCTCTGCCTGTCTCGTTTCCTTTCCATTACTTTACGAGACTTTTTTTTATTTACTATCTCTCGCTTTTCCTCTCTTTGAACATCGACTGTTATATTCTCTCTTTTCCCTTTTGTCTCTTCCGCTCTCTTCATCTGCTACGTCTCTCTGTCTTTCTCTCTGTTTGCCTTCTCTCTCTCTCTCTCTCTCTCTCTCTCTCTCTCTCTCTCTCCTTCCTCCCTCTCTCTCCTCCCTCCCCCCCTCCCTCCCTCCCTCCTCTCCACCTCTCCCTCACCATGTTTCCTACCCTTCCCTCCTGTTCCTCATCCAAGTCGCAGTGTGGCCCACTTCCTCATGGTCGACCCCACCCCTTCCTCCTCGCCCACCGCCCCCCCTCCCCCCACGCACACCCACTGTGCATAGGCAAGCATTTTACATTTGAACCACATTTGCTTGCGGGGAACATTTTGTTGAGCACGCCCACTGCGGCCGCCTCGACTCTCGCGGGTGTGTTTATGGTGTTTCGGAGCTTCATGTCGCTGGCGATGCGGCATAGAATGGTGTTTCGGAGCTTCATGTCGCTGGCGATGCGGCATAGAATGGTGTTTCGGAGCTTCATGTCGCTGGCGATGCGGCATAGAATGGTGTTTCGGAGCTTCATGTCGCTGGCGATGCGG
This sequence comes from Penaeus japonicus, assembly GCA_017312705.2. Lineage (NCBI taxonomy): Eukaryota > Metazoa > Arthropoda > Malacostraca > Decapoda > Penaeidae > Penaeus > Penaeus japonicus. The sequence continues at coordinate 94,380 of BOPN01004621.1, forward strand.
CATAGAATGGTGTTTCGGAGCTTCATGTCGCTGGCGATGCGGCATAGAATGGTGTTTCGGAGCTTCATGTCGCTGGCGATGCGGCATAGAATGGTGTTTCGGAGCTTCATGTCGCTGGCGATGCGGCATAGAATGGTGTTTCGGAGCTTCATGTCGCTGGCGATGCGGCATAGAATGGTGTTTCGGAGCTTCATGTCGCTGGCGATGCGGCATAGAATGGTGTTTCGGAGCTTCATGTCGCTGGCGATGCGGCATAGAATGGTGTTTCGGAGCTTCATGTCGCTGGCGATGCGGCATAGAATGGTGTTTCGGAGCTTCATGTCGCTGGCGATGCGGCATAGAATGGTGTTTCGGAGCTTCATGTCGCTGGCGATGCGGCATAGAATGGTGTTTCGGAGCTTCATGTCGCTGGCGATGCGGCATAGAATGGTGTTTCGGAGCTTCATGTCGCTGGCGATGCGGCATAGAATGGTGTTTCGGAGCTTCATGTCGCTGGCGATGCGGCATAGAATGGTGTTTCGGAGCTTCATGTCGCTGGCGATGCGGCATAGAATGGTGTTTCGGAGCTTCATGTCGCTGGCGATGCGGCATAGAATGGTGTTTCGGAGCTTCATGTCGCTGGCGATGCGGCATAGAATGGTGTTTCGGAGCTTCATGTCGCTGGCGATGCGGCATAGAATGGTGTTTCGGAGCTTCATGTCGCTGGCGATGCGGCATAGAATGGTGTTTCGGAGCTTCATGTCGCTGGCGATGCGGCATAGAATGGTGTTTCGGAGCTTCATGTCGCTGGCGATGCGGCATAGAATGGTGTTTCGGAGCTTCATGTCGCTGGCGATGCGGCATAGAATGGTGTTTCGGAGCTTCATGTCGCTGGCGATGCGGCATAGAATGGTGTTTCGGAGCTTCATGTCGCTGGCGATGCGGCATAGAATGGTGTTTCGGAGCTTCATGTCGCTGGCGATGCGGCATAGAATGGTGTTTCGGAGCTTCATGTCGCTGGCGATGCGGCATAGAATGGTGTTTCGGAGCTTCATGTCGCTGGCGATGCGGCATAGAATGGTGTTTCGGAGCTTCATGTCGCTGGCGATGCATTATAGAATGGTGTTTCGGAGCTTCATGTCGCTGGCGGTGAAGCATGTGGCCGGCGGAGGATGGTGTTTCGGAGCTTCATGTCGCTGGCGGTGAAGCATGTGGCCGGCGGAGGATGGTGATTCAGAGCTACATGTCGCGGGATCCATTTTCAACTGTTGCGAGGTGGCCGCCGTTTAATGATCGAGGCAGGATTTATATGTAAGGTCGTTTCGTGGGGGAGATATTCAAATGAGCGCCGTTTTTTGGGGTTCTTGGGTTTTGGGTGTTGCAGAGGACACAGCGGGTCTGTATTCTGAAGGGTATCAACGGCACCCGAGACATTGTGGAGAGATTTAATTCATGAATATGTATGGGGAGATTTAACCCTTGTACTCTGAAGATGATGGGATTTACAGAATGAGGGACTGGAAGAGTGTCTCTCTGCCCCCCCCCCCCCTCTCTGCTCTCTCTCTCTCCTCTCTTTCTCTTTCTGTCTCTCTCTCCTCCCTCCCTGCCTCCCCCCCCTCTCTCCCTCTCTCTCCCTCTCTACCATCCTCCCTTCCTCCCTCCCACCATCGCTCCATCCCCGCCTTGCCTTCCCCACTCTCAGAGCAATATATATAGCTTTCTGCAATATTCCATGGCCGCGTTGCATCAGAAGGCCGGCCGGTTTGGCGTCGCGTTGCAACTCGACCCCGTCCTTTGAAGCGCTCCCCGTCCCCGTGCAAATTATATTAATCCTTTCAGACAGAGTTCACATAAACGGATTGTCTGTAGAGGTAACGCCGCTCCCGACGGTACGCAGGAGACGCGGATGCTCACGACATAGCTGCAGGCGAGTGCCACCCGGGAATGGACCGCTGTCGCACGCCCTCCGCCGTCAGATGGGAGGGGGCGGCCCGTTGATATTGCGTGGCAG
>BOPN01004621.1:101369-103869 GCA_017312705.2 Penaeus japonicus
CTCTCTCTCTCTCTCTCTCTCTCTCTCTCTCTCTCTCTCTCTCTCTCTCTCTCTCTCTCTCTCTCTCTCTCTCTCTCTCTCTCTCTCTCTCTCTCTCTCTCTCTCTCTTTCTCTTTCTCTTTCACTTCCCCTCCTCTATCTCTATTTATATCTTCCTCCTCTTCCTCTCCCTTCAAATGGTCTCGGTTATGTAATACACGAAAAAAAGAAATGTAAACAATGTTCGCAATAAAAGCCTGAAACAGTTGCATAGTAATAAAAACGAAGAGTACACACTCTCTCTCGTTTCTCTCTTCCTCTGACCCTCTAACCTTTCTCTGTCCATCACACGCACACGCACATCCACACACACACGAGAGAGAGAGAGAAAGAGAAAGAAAAAGAGAGAGAGAGAGAGAGAGAGAGAGAAAGAAAGAAAAAAAGAAAGAAAGAAAGAAAGAAAGAGAGAGAGTGAGAGAGAGAGTAAACTTCCCACTGTATTAGTAGCTGGTGGAAAAAATAACCGTATTAATGACTAGGAATTCGTATTAATGCCGATTGTATGTATTCAACATTAAGAGAATAAAAAAGAAATAATAGAAAAGAATCCCCAAAAAGACAGCACTTGATTTCGAGAGAGCGAAGGGGTCGAGGGAGAGATGTGGGAGGGGGGGAGGGGGGGAGTCCACGAAATGTGTTCCAAAATTCGAAACAGTTGATGCTGACGAGAAGGAATGTTGGAAGTGTAAATTACATTTCGTGAGTAGATTTGCAAAAAATTCTTTGAAAATCGTGATTAGTGAAAATGAGGAGTAGCGAAGAGAAGAAGAGGGAAGAGCGAAGAGGGCGGGGGGGGGGGGCTAGAAGAGGGAGAGAGGGGAGATTAGAGAGAGGGAGAGAGAAAAGAGAGAGGGAAGGAGAGAGGGGGGAAGAGGAGGGAGCGAGGAAAGGAGATAAAGAGGGAAATTGAGAGCGAGAAAGCGAAAGAGAGTGAGAGAGAGAGAAAGAGAGATTGAGAAAAGGGGGGGGGAGACGCAGATTATAAATATCCATATAAGGACTGTCTATCTTCTCCCCCCCTCTCTCTCCCCTTCCTCCCTCCTTCCTCCTCCCTCCCGCCCTACCTACTTTAATATCCCTATGTGTAATATCCCCTTGTGAGCGCCTTCAGGGGTTATGAGTTAATACTCCATCAACGTAAAGATCAACCTTATTGCTTTCCTAAGCGTCGCCCGGGGGCCTCGCTCGCTCTCAGCCCGTCGTCAGCAGCATCAGCAGCATCTAGTCTCCGTCAGCCGGATGGGTGTGGGAAGGTGGAAAGAAAAGAGTGGTGGGGGGAGGGACGGGGAGGAGAGGGAGAGTGCACACGCACACGCACACGCACACGCACACACACACAGAGATAGATAGATAGATAGAGAGAGAGAGAGAGAGAGAGAGAGAGAGAGAGAGAGAGAGAGAGAGAGAGAGCGAGAACGAGAGCGAGAGCGAGAGCGAGAGAGATAAGTACTGTTAGCAAAAGACTAGAGACATCCTTTATGAATTTTCTTTCCCTCTTCTGTCCAAAGTCTCTTCGTTAGTGACGTTTTCTTTGCCTCGTGTTGCTTCGGACCGCTTCGAACAGTCGTGTCCGAATCCGCGGCAAAGGGAAGTCGTCGAGCGCCGCAACTAGCCATCTAGCCTCGTACGAGACGTTCGCAGCGACCCGGGATGAGAGAGAGAGTTTACACGAACGCTAAGGATTGTTGAGGATTAGCAACCTCTCGCGAACGGCAGGAATGTGAATCCGCAGGAGACTCGGGAAACGCGTTTTTTTAAGGGGCGGGCGAGGATGAAATTGTTAAAATCGGACGAAGAAACGGAGAGTGAGAGTGGGAGTGTGAGTAGGAGTGGGAGTGGGAGTGGGAGTGGGAGTGGGAGTGGGAGTGGGAGTGGGAGTGGGAGTGGGAGAGGGAGAGGGAAAGTGAGAGTGGGAGTGAGGGTGGGAGTGTGAGTGGGAGGGAAAAGGGAGAGTGGGAGGGGGAAGGGGAAGGGAGAGTGAGAGTGGGAGTAAGAGTTAGAGGGAGAGTGAGAGGGGAGAAGAGGGGAGGCGAGAGTGAGGGAGGGAGAGGAGGGGAAGCGAGAATGAAGGAGGGTGAGGATGAGGGAAGGTGGGAGGGAGAGGGAGGATAAGGAAGACAGAAGGAAGGGGAACGGGAGGGGGAAGAAGAGGGGTAGGGTGAAAGAAAGGGGGAAGGAAAATGGAAAGAGAGTGGAGGGGGTGAAGTGGGAGTGGAAAGGGGGAAGTGGGTGGGGGACAGGGAGGGAGAGGGAGAGAGAGGAGGGGGAGAGGGAGACAGAGGAGGGGGAGAGGGAGACAGAGAAGAGGGAAAGAGAGAGAGAGAAGAGGGAAAGAGAGAGAAGAGGGAAAGAGAGAGAGAGAAGAGGGAAAGAGAGAGAGAGAAGAGGGAAAGAGAGAGAGAGATAGAGAGAGAGAGAGGAGGGTGAGGGAGAGAGAGGAGGGAGAGGGAGAGAAAGAGAG
>BOPN01004621.1:108869-111369 GCA_017312705.2 Penaeus japonicus
CCGTCTGCGGGCTAATACAACACCCGGATCATGTCTCTTATCCTTGGCCATGTTCGTCCTGCTGCACCCTACTTTGTCCTGCCTTAGACTGCTTTCGCCTGCTCTGCCAGCGATCCTGCTTACATCCAGGATGATGTCACGCCTCGGAGGACCCTCAGAGACGCCGCCGTGTCCGAAGGGAAGCCGAAGGATATTCACGACCCGACCTCCTCCTTCGCGTCAGGCAAACAGCTGCATCACGTCCTATTATGTCTGAGAATGAGCGAGGCATGCGGCGAGCGAAGCCCTTTGCATGCGGATCTAGCCTGACCTGGGCCGGGAGATGACCTGGCAGGGGAGGATGCCCTCCTTTCCATCCCTGGCCTCCTCCTCCTTCTCTTCCTCTTCCTCTACTTCTCTCCCTTCCTCTTATTGTCTCTTTTCATCTTACTCACTCTCTCCTTCCTCTTCCTCCTCCTCCTCCTCCTCCCTCCTCTTTTACTCCTCCTCTTCTCCTCTGCTCCCCCTACTCCTCCTCCTTTTCTCCCTCCTCTCCAGCTCATCATCCTCCACCTCCTCCTCCGTTGCACTATTGCAAGTCTAGGAGTCAATCTCAAGGAAACTCAAGACGCAACCTGACATCTCAGAGACTTCTCGTTATTGCAAGAACGCCGGTCTTGTCTTTCGCAGCGTGACTTGAGGGGAGCGCAGCCTCATGCGACCCTCGGGCTCTCAACAACGGTCGAGGGGAGAAGGACGGCGGGAAAGAGAAGGAAGAATAAGAGGAGGAAAAGGAAGAATGGATGGAAGAGGAAAAGGAGTGGGGAGAGGAGAAGATTGAATGAGAAGATTATAAGGGAAAATAGGCGGGAATGCAAGAGAAAAGGCTGCAAGAAAAAGGGGCAGCGATGATGATTGTAATAATGGTAATGGTAATGATAATGATTACATCAATAATGGCAAATGATAACTAATATAAGCAAACAGCAAAAAGTGGAACATTTAGTAATGCAAAGGAATGTGAAAGAGGTGAGGCGAGGCCCTCTAGAGGAGAGACGAACACGCCGCTTAATTGGAACGGCCATAATGTAAACATCGTTAAGGTGCGTAATATCTTTGGGGGCGGCCTTTGCGCACGCCAGACGCCCCTCCTGGCAGTGGTCACTCGCGCCGCCCACGAGTCCTCGGACACCTTCCGCTGTGCTTGCGGTGCTTCGACTAGCGCTTGGTAGCTACCGCATCTTCCTCATACTATCGTGATCTCATATTCGTCATCGTTTTCATGGATCCATTTGGTTTCGTGATTGTAGGGAAAGCCTCTTACACACAGCAGATTTTTTTCTTCTTTTTTTCCTATTTAGGGAGGGAAGGATTAGGAGGGGGGGGGGGGTCGTTATCGGCCTCGTGTCTGCGTTTCGTCGCCTGTCGCCTTCGGGGTCTTTGGCTCTGCGTGTGTAGCACTGCTCTCATTCATCTCTCTCGGGCTCATTTCTTTTTACTTCGTCTGGCTTCGCCGCACGTGGCTCTCTCGCCCGGGAAATCGCATCTTCTTTTTCAGACGGAACTAATGCCTTGGAGCGAGATTTTTAAGAAGATGCGACGCGTGGCTGACCGAGCGACGACGGCAAAGGGCCTCGGGGTTGCAACTCGGAAATCGCGATATGCCAGACACCGCAAGCGAATATAAGCTCATTAGCAATATTTCACGGCAAAGAAAACAACAACAGAGCAAGGCTCATGATAAACACATGGGAGTGTCTAATCGCATAATTGGTCTTGGGAGAACGCACCCAGACATAATAGAAGACGTAATTAAGGTCGCTGCACACCAGGACGCGGCGTCAAAAGGAACACGCTGGGAAATGCGGTTTATTTTTCTTCATTTACACCCGTGTCCTCTGTGGCAATGCAAAGAGGCCACGCGCGAAGATGCTGGTCTCTGTCTTTTGTGTGTTGAAGTGGAAAATGAGTAGACTTCCCTTCCCTGCAGTTTTTTTTCATAACCCCTTCCATGCTGTTTTATTCTCTTTAAACGAACCCCTTTTTATTCTTCTTTTTTAGAATTTCATGTTACGAGACTACATCAACAGTCTCTCCGACCAAAGAATCAAAAGGGTTATCTGTTCATGCTTACACATTATTTCGATATAGTAATGTAAAAAAGAAAAAGTAATCGGGAAACACTTAGCGATAATGAACACCAAATTATTAAATTTCTTTTTCTCTAGAATACGTATTTTCAGACAGAGGTGTCCGCAGTATTTCCGATAGGTATGTGTGATAAGATACTCTCTGATGACTTCATTTGCTTATTTATTCATCATTTTAGAGACTAATTAACCGATGACCAATCAGTTTCAAACAAATGATTAACAGAAAAGAAAGTAATTGATCAAACGATGAAATTATCCTTAATCTTCTCATCCTTTGCATCATAGTCTTGGACTGAGACGTGCAAACTTTCCATGCCGAAGTTGAGGCAAGTGAGGCATTCTCTGCCGTCCGAAAGGAATGGGGAAAT
>BOPN01004622.1:2500-7500 GCA_017312705.2 Penaeus japonicus
AATGAACCCCAAACACTCTGAACACATCCGGCATAGGCCTACCAAAGGGATAAACATGGCAAAAAGATCGCTCGGCTTTCCTGAGCATCCTCTCTTTTGGCGGAACCAGCAGAAGAGGGGAGAGAATAAACAAAGAGACAGGAAGAAGCGTGTCCCCTCTTCTATCTCTCATTTTCCCCTCTACCTCACGCATTCATTCTATCTCATCTCTCTCCTCTTCCTCTTCCTGTCCTTCTCCACGCTTAGTTCTTTCATTTTCCTTCTCCTTCTTTGGTCTCTCTCTCTTCTTACCCCCCCCCCCCTCTCCCTCCCTTCCTTCCCCCTTCCTTTCTTTCTCTTTCTCTTTCTCTCTCTCTCTCTCTCTCTCTCTCTCTCTCTCTCTCTCTCTCTCTCTCTCTCTCTCTCTCTCTCTCACTCTCTCTCTCTCTCTCTCTCTCTCTCTCTCTCCCCTCTCTCTCTCTCTTCTCTCTCTCTCTCTCTCTCTCTCTCTCTCTCTCTCTCTCTCTCTCTCTCTCTCTCTCTCTCTCTCTCTCTCTCTCTCTCTCTCTCTCTCTCATACACACACACACGCGAACGGAAGTGTAGCGATGTTATTTCCCCTCGACCCCAAGCGGAGAAGTAGGAGGAGGAGGGGGGGGGGTGTAGGAAGGGGAGGGGGGGTCGGTTGGGTAATGGCTGGCAAATTCGGGTCAAAGTAAGAGGAAATGCAGGAGGAAGGAAGAGAGGAGGAGAGAGGGAGAGGAAGAAGAAAGAGACGAAAAGTAAGATGGAGGGAGAGAGGAAGAATGGAATAGAGTAAGGGGAGAGGAAGAAGGGAAGAAGAGAAAAATTGAAAGAGAGAGGGGAAATGATGAAAGAGGGGAGAGATTGATAAACAGATAGATAGATAGATAAAGAGAGAGAGAGAGAGAGAGAGAGAGAGAGAGAGAAAGAAGATGAAAAAATATAAGAGGGCGTAGAATTGAAACAAAGAAGGGGAAAGTACTATAAGAATGAGAAAAGAGGGGTAATAAGAGAGAGAGATGAGAGGTAGAAGGTTGAAATAGAGGAGGCGGAGGGGGAAAATGAGAAATAGAAGAGGGGAAGAATAGAAGTAAAAGGGTGATAACAGAACAACGAAAGAAAGAAAAAAAAGACATTTGATAATATTCATGATATCAATTATGACAGTAATACGAATAATAAAATAAAAAGTGACGTCTATACAACGCTATGATTATCGTCATTATCATTGTTTTTTTTAATGATTATGATATTACTGTTGCTATTTTATAATCATTCTTGATAAAATTATTGATATGATTACTAATAATCGTTATCATAATCATCATCATTATCATTATCATCATTACCAGCATAATTATTTTCATCGTTGTTACTATTATCATCATCATTATTATTGCCATTATTATTTTTATCATCATTGCCATTACTATGATTGATATTATCATTTTCATGACCATTACCTGTGGTAGTACAAGTAGTTATATCATATTTATCAATATTGTTATTATCAATGCCATTATTGTTATTGTTATTATTAACACAATCATCATAACTATCATTATCATAATCCTTATTATTGATACTGTTATCATTTTTATTATATTTATTACCATTAGTAGTGGTAGTATCATATTTATCATTATTATTGTTATCATTATTTGTTAGTATTATTATCATTATCATTATTATCACTGCTATCATTATTACTGTCTTTATTATTTTTGTTATCATCATCATCATAATTGTCATTAATGATATCATTATCATTGTCATTATCATTGATGATATTATTATCTTTATTATTATCATTATTATCTTTTTTATCATTATTATCATTATCTTTATAACAACGGCCATAGTTGTTATAAAAATTATAACAATGATTGTTCTTATTTTCATTATCATTCTTATCATTTTCATTTTATTACTATTATCATTGTTACAATTGTTACTGCTATTATCATATATATATTATTCAGATTTTCCTTAGTATTTTCATAATCATTATTATTCGTATCATCATAATGATCTTTACTATCATCATTACCCATTACCGTTATAATTGTTATCATCATTTTTATCATTACCATTGTTAGCATTATTATGATCACTATTATTCTATTATCATTATCTATTTCATTATCTTGATCATCATTATATTATAATCATCATTATTATTGTTATAATTTCCATTGCTATCATTGTTATCATTATTACTATTGTCATTATCATTTTTTATATTACTATCATGATCAATATTATCATTATCATTATTGATATTGTCATCGTCATCATTATCATTATCATTATTATCATTATTGTCATTATTATCGTCACTATTTTTTTTTAGCATTACTATAATGATAATGATAATAATCATACCGATAATGATAACAACAACGACATTAATGATAATGATAATCATGATGATAATAACAGTGACAATGATATTGATAACAGCAATAATGATGATAAAAGAATATAATAAGAACAACAATAACATATATGAAAATAACAATAATAGTTATGATAAAAAAAATATTGATATTAATGATAGCAATGATATTTGTGATGATAACAATAATGATAATTATGAGAATACAGAATACTAGGAAAAACAAAGAATAATGATAATGATAATTGCAATAACAACATCAACTGAATTCCCTACTGAATTAATCGGCAGGAAATGCACTTAGGCGCAAATTCTCAGTTGCCAAAGCACGTAAGCAATGATAATGTTTTTGCAGAGCTTCCACCTGAGGTATAACTAAACAGGAATCTAGAATAACACACTTTGATGCATAACAAGCGTGTGCGTAGACATATACACTCACGAACGCACGCATATTCAAACGCGGTAATGTTGTTTAAGTATGTGTGTGTGTGTGTGCGTGTGTACATAGATTGGCTAGATAGATGGAGTGAGGAATAGGTTGGTAAATAGATAGATAGATAGAGAATTATAATAACTAGACATAGATATAATGATAGATAGATAAAAAGATGGATATGTAGATAGATATATCATAGAAAGAAATAAGATAGAGACAGATAGATAGATAGATATAGATAGATCTATTGATATAGATAGATCTATTGATATAGATAGATCTATTGATATAGTAGATCTATAGATATAGATAGATCTATTGATATAGATAGATCTATAGATACAGATAGTTCTGTAGATATAGATAGTTCTGTAGATAGATCTATAGATATAGATGGACAGATAGATGGGTATAGATAGATAGATACTGTATCCTCTCCGTTTTCTTCCCTATATGATTCTCGGAAAAAATGGAACATGTTGAATATATTTGCAATAGAAATATTGTCCAATTCAACTGGCTTTTAATGATAGATTTATAAAGAGGAAACAAACAACGTTATGCTGCACCATAGTATCAACCTTACAGCACTGTTATCTGTGAGGGACATGTACCAGATTTCATTAATCTGATAAGTGTATAAAAGGTATGCCATTTAATGGAACTCCCATTGTGAATACTAAAACGCGAAATATGCACGTGAGTTTAGGCCGGTGAGACTGTGTTTTATGTGTATCTTATGTATCTGAAAAAGATATACTGATGAGTGATATGTACATATACACATGCATGAATACATACATACATAAAAAGATAAGGATATACATACATATATACGTGATACAAACATACTTACGCCCACATACAACAACACACACACACACACAAACACACAAACACACACACACACACACACACACACACACAAACACACAAACACACACACAAACAAAAACACACAAACACACACAAACACACACACAAACACACACACAAACACACACACACACACATAAACACACACACAAACACACACACACACACAAACACACACACACACACACACACAATAAATGTTAATCTAGTATTGCATGTTTATCACGACCGCAATTGTATGATCGCGATATCGGTTTAACCATCTCATACCCTCCTGCTAAATCTGTTATTGGTTGCGTGTCTCACGATTCCCGCTCCTTCCTTTTTTAAGATTACTACCTGTTGCTCATTCTTGATATATTTTTCTTCTACTTCTTCTTCGCTTATTCTTGTGATTTAGATTCCAGGAAGTGGTCAAAGACAATGCTATTATTCCGGTGGCGTTACAATCTCTGTACCACCGCTGTCTCCACTTGACTTGGCTATCAAAAACAAATCGGAAGATCTACGTGATTTGCATATTATATGTCTCTTTCTTTATGGGTTATGTGTGTCTACGTGGTTCCTCTATGACATGTCTGTGTTTCTTTCTCTTCTTTCTTTGTTTTGTACAGTCTTCCAGGTAGATAATTGTCTTTAAAGATGAGATAGGGATGTTGTATTCGATGCAGAGAACCAGACACAGGAGGTCGACGACCTTTCATTTTTGTATTGTTTAATCTATCGCCACTCTGCAGTATCTCTTATCGTTTGTTGGTGGAATCACTAATACTTTCCCTTGTGTTTTAAATCTTTATCGTGCAGAATTTACTAAGACGTTCCCTTAAACTTTTATCATGCCGAACTTGCAGCTTATATATCGATCATATTTATTTCTATGCTCTTTCTCTTTTACTGAAAGCTGTTTAATAATCCTGTTTAATTATTCTTCAGTGACATTTCCACTTAATGATTATGGGAAACCACAAGAAATTTGTTCCTGATATTTTCAATTCATTGTCAAAGTTTAATCCAGGTCTGGAGGTTGCACTCTACTTCACTCGTATGTGCATGTGCTTTCTTTCACTTTTTTCTGTAAATTGACAATCTTTTAGCTCTGAAATATTACTTACTGTTTTGGTAACTCCTAACTTCTCTCTCTCTCTCTCTCTCTCTCTCTCTCTCTCTCTCTCTCTCTCTCTCTCTCGCCTTTAAAGGTGACTGCACGTGATGGGAATAACGGGTTCGTTTTCCAAAAACCGATGGAACAATTTCGTCGGTCGGCAATGGAAGTCCACGCTTATA
>BOPN01004622.1:35000-37500 GCA_017312705.2 Penaeus japonicus
GCAGCCCGGAGGATGATGATAAGCCTTGGGTCGTGATCTCTCGGGCGCGTCAAAGTCCTCCGGTCGAACGTTAGCTAAGCCCATGATCAGCAGAGGGGGAATTGTTGTGATGGAGACGGACACACACGCAGTCATCTACGGGGAGAGTTCCTAGGGCTCAGCGATGACTGCCTGACGCTATCTAAGAACTAGGCCATTTGGTCATTTGGCTATTTGGTCATTTGGTCTTAACGCGGCTTTAAGTAACGGTTTCTTTCTTCGCTTTACAGATTTTCTCTGTTGTGGGTTATGCTGGTGCACGACAGATCAATTGAAAAATGATTGAAGATAAACCAAGTGATTCCGTCGATATTGGTAAAACACGATTGAACTAAACCGTTCTCGTTCACATTTGGAAGGTCTGGCTTTATAGAGAACAAAACCATCTTATATATAAAGTTGTTACTTCCCTTCTGATAAGTGCGTAGACCAAAGGCTCTTCTCGAACCTTAACATAAGCCCGTAATTTTCTCGCGCATTCTCCAACTCAATGCGTTTACTCATCATAAGCTCGGCGTTAATCCCACAACATTTATGGCTAATCTTTCCCAACAGAGCGCCCGGTCTCCTTCGTTGCAAGCGCCGTTGGCATGGTCGCTGTAGATCTTTTCCTTCTTCTCCTCCTCCTCCTCCTCCTCCTCTTCTTCTTCCTTTTCCACCACCTCCACTTCCACCTCCACCTTCCCCTCTACCTCCACCTCCACATCCCCTTCCACATTCCCCTCCTATATCTCCACCTACACCTTCCCTCGCCCTCCCCTCCCCCTCCCACCCCTCCCCCATCCTCCTCCTCCTCCTCCTCCTCGTTTTCTCTCCTGTTCTCCCTTCCTTCTCCCATCTCCTTTCCTCTCCCACTGATCCTCTTGGAGACGATGGCTTTTGGCTGCTCATGGATTCGATCGTATTTCATTTCCTCTCAAGCTCCTTAGCGAGATGCCCGAGCTTTGTTAGTCTCATCCTCGCCTCTCTTGTTCGGTCGAGGCATTTTAGGCTCGGGACTCCTTCCTTCCTTCGGGCTGAGGACATTCCCAGGGCCTCGCTTCCAGGAGTTTCTTGGTTCTTTTAGATGTAATCATATAAATAAATAGATAAATATATATATGTATATATATATATATATATATATATATATATATATATATATATATGTATGTATGTATATATATGTATATATATATATATATATTTATATATATGTATATATATATATATATATATATATATATATATATATATATATATGTATGTATGTATGTATGTATATATATACATATATGTGTGTGTATATATGTGTGTGTGTGTGTGTCTGTGTGTGTCTGTGTGTGTGTGTGTATGTGTGTGTCTGTGTGTGTGTGTGTATGTGTGTGTGTGTGTGTGTCAGTGTGTGTGTGTGTGTGTGTGTGTGTGTGTATTTATGTATGCATTCATGCATAGACAAACTAGCAGAAAGACAGGGAAGATAAGAGCTTAGAATATATTGTCAAATAGTTTGTCCCATTTGAGGATGAGTGACTATCATGTACAAAGAGATACTTCATTTGACAGCCTAGCAAACACTCCACCTCTTGCCAATAACAAAGAGCCTTTTATTTCTTCTTTTAGAATCTTGTCCCCAATGAGCTTGCATGATAGAGTTCGTTGACAATGCATGTCTTTTAAGTTTTTGCAAGTCATTCTGTTTCAGGCGTTTTGTCCCTTCAAAGTACAGAAGTAGCATGTTTTTTTTTGTAAATATGATAATGGTTATCATTATTATTTTCATTATCAGAATTATCATTTTAGTAACGCAGCTAATGATAATAGTAACGATGATGATTATAATAATGATAATATTGATAGCAGTAATAACGTTTAAATAACGGGTTAATAACATTCATACCGAATAAAAATCCCAATAAATGCAAATATGGTGACAGCCTCTTCATTACTGAACGCACACGGCATAGAAAGACAAGAAAAATGATAACAACTGATAAAAAGGAATAATCATCAGAAATTATGAAGAAGAAAAAAACATATAATCATATCTAAAGGACAGAGAAAAGAATAAAGGAGAGGAATTACGCATAGAGAAATAAAAGAGGAAAAAGCATTAATATCATGAATAATCTCTTGACAATTCAGGATCATCGTCATCTGAATTAGTAGTTCTTACTGAAGCATTTTTCATTCTTCCCTTTTCCAAATCCATGCTGTATGCCATCATAATGTTATTATGATTATTGATATGTATATATTTACCAATTGGATGTCGTTTTTGATATCACATCCATTTTTATGATAATGGTACTGATGATTATAGCAATATTGATGGTGATGATGATGGTGATGATAATGAAAATTATGATAATGATCATGATAACAATGAGCAAATGATGATTACAACACCGACAAAACGACATAATTGATCATAATGAAATGTTAATGATCATGATAATGTTTATGAACATAGTTATGATAT
>BOPN01004622.1:115000-117500 GCA_017312705.2 Penaeus japonicus
TGGCTGACTGGTCTGAAAACTATTGGAATGCGGAGTAATTATATTAGTCATTAATCCAGGTGCGTGGTCGATGTTGGCTGTTCTGGATGTCCATTCATACATTCGTTTTAGTCACGCATTCATTCAATCACTTTGATCAATTTATTTATATTCGTGCTGGGGTAATTCACAAAAAAAAAATAAATAAATAAATAAAAAAAATAAAAAATCAGAACCGGATTTGTGACGTGTTAACGAGGGCTTCAAAAGTCTCTTACTTTATGTATGGTACCCGGGTAGATTAACAGTTGATCTAATAACTCTAATAACAAGATCTTTTTATTAGCTATACACGAGTACGGAGCAAGTGTGTCGTCATACAAACACTAGTATTTATCAGTTTTAATATCAGCGCTCGTGTTTATTGCGAATAAATCGTATTTGGATTTCACACACACACACACACACACACACACACACACACACACACACACACACACACACACACACACACACACACACACACACACACACACACACACACACACACACACACACACACACACACACACACGCACACACACACACACACACACACATAGATACATAGATACATACATACATACATACATTTAAGAGTAAGGTGAGAGAAGGGAGGGGAAGGAGGGAGAGACATACATACATACATACATCAAAGAGTAAGGTGAGAAAAGGGTTAGGAAGAAGGGAGAGAAACAAAGTGTCAAAAATGATAATTCTATTAATTCTATTTCCGTGTCTTGGTCATCCACCGCGAGCATTGCCTCGTCATATGCCGACCCCAACACCCGCAGAATGTTTGGACGCGACCCAAAGCATGCTCGTGAATTCAAAAGGCGAAGTAGCGAGGAGTTCATGTACGATACAGTGACTTGGCGACCTGTATGGAGTCTTGGTCAGAGACTCGTTCTGAATCAGAAAGAAAAGTAAATGGAAATCCAAGTGATTGTATGTATCTGTTGTGTATCGAGTGGCAATGCAATACTAACAGCTGTTCTATGATTCTTAGAATGGGGTTCAGGTCAGTTCAGAGAACGAGGGTCACGCGTATCGCATTCTACACACACACTCACTCACTCACTCTCACTCTCTCTCTCTCTCTCTCTCTCTCTCTCTCTCTCTCTCTCTCTCTCTCTCTGCTTTTAGTTCTTTTTTTTCTTCCATTTTATTCTCTCAAAAAGAAGGTGAAGAGAAATAATTGCAAATATTATCAAAAACATCAATGATAATGGTCAAAATACGGTCTATATATACATATATTTTTTTCTTTTTTCTTTATTTTTTGACGGGAAGAGAGAGGAATCATACAGATACAGTCATTCCTAAAACATTATACGCTCTCGGCCTTTTCGGAACACTGTAATTCTAGAACATTCAGTGAAAGTTGTTCTTCTTATAAGATGAAGAAAGCAGACAGGAAAACGCGAGGGAAATAAAAGACAAAAATAACTAAAAGTACCGCCTCGCCAAAGAGGTGAACAGAAAACGGGATAAGTAACTGGAGCAGTGACTAAGCTCTTGTTAGGAGAACAACTAATGGACCAACAATTGGTAAGCTGTCATGGGTAGCTTTAAGAAAGAATTTACTTAGAAAACAGTTGTTTTTTATATTATGTTTCTTCTTTTCCTGCACCTATCAAGTATCATGTTTTCTTTTGCTTCATTCCCTCCTTTCTTTCTCCCCCCCCCCTTATCTCTCTCTCTCTCTCTCTCTCTCTCTCTCTCTCTCTCTCTCTCTCTCTCTCTCTCTCTCTCTCTCTCTCTCTCTCTCTCTCTCTCTCTCTCTCTCTCTCTCTCTCTCTCTCTCTCTCTCTCTCTCTCAATAAAGATGCATTCTTTTTTGTGGATAATAGGGGAGCGCTGGACTCTCTTAACAGCAGGGACCCTGTGTTTGAGCACATTGTTAACGAGTGCCGATTGATTGCTCATAAGGTGCGAGGCCATGGACGTGAGATTACATTCGTCTGGATCCCATCGCATGTCGGTATCACCCTTAATGAGGCTGTAGATGAGGTAGCGAAGGAGGCAGCTAAAAAATGTGAGGTGGACATACAAAGTGCTCGGACTCTTAAGCAGGCAAGGAGCAATATCAGGAGGATACAGTTAGACTATGATGAGATTAAGAAAGGCGAACTGATTGAGACGAGCGAAACCTTGCAACACTATATGCATCTAGCGATGAACACAGACTTCACATATGGGAGGGGCAAGAGCAAGTGGAAAGACTCTGTGCACATAGAATTAGGCTAGGGTATAAATACTATTGGGAGCTAGGTGTCCCGACAGGGGAACAGGAAAAAGAATGCAGGGTATGTAGGTCACCAAGGTCACACACCTTAGTACACTATATCTTACAGTGTCCCATGCTTCAGATTTACAGAAACTCAGAGATAGCTGGACTCCCCGAACAAGCTGTATGGATGTTTAGAAATTGCCAGGTAATACAAATTTTAAAGAAGTACAAACATTTCGCATTGACCCC
>BOPN01004623.1:0-2500 GCA_017312705.2 Penaeus japonicus
TATATGTATATGTGTGTGTGTGTGTGTGTGTGTGTGTGTGTGTGTGTGTGTGTGTATGTGTGGTATGTGAGTGTGTGTACGTGTCTAATTTGACGAAAAGCATCTTGGATTTATTCTCACCGTGAATATGCAGTGAAGATCCACTCTCCATGAGCGAGACCTCCTACCCGGCCGCCCCTCGCACCTACCTACACACGCACAAACTCAGCGTAAACACGGGTCGCCCCAATACCACTCGACTCCTCTTCTGATCCTTCCATCTTCTCAACTCCCGTCCAAGTCCTGTCCTCGGGGTGGTTAACGAAGTAACGGCTACACACTGACACATACTTGTATCTTAGAAATGTATTCGTGTTTTTATGAAATCGACGAAATTTCAATATATGAGGATGCAGATATTGGAAAAAGGGTACATGATTAAATCTTAGATGAAACGTTTTACGGATTTAAGATATAATGTGTCAGAAGCATAACCAGTAACCGTCATTGAATTATGATTCCCAATGTTTCACTTCATTTCAAAACTTTGCTTATTTATTTTATCACTGAAGAATCTTGAAAGGTATTTAAACTTATCCAGACTCTTTAATTAAACAGACGTTGCATGTACTTCGGGAAGGTAGTGTACAATGCGTTAATGATAATACAATCGACTTCAAATACATATATACATTTAGTTCTCAGATGACGCAATAGAATGTTCAGGAACGAAGAGGCGGGGTTAGCGAGGACTAGGGGGAGGGGTAGGACAGGGGAGGGCTGTAAATGAGAGAACAGGGAGAGAGAAGACAGCGGAGAGAGGAAGGGGAGGGAAGACAGCGGAGAGAGGAAGGGGAGGGAAGACAGTGGAGAGAGGAAGGGGAGGGAAGACAGTGGAGAGAGGGGGACAGGAAGAGAGGAGGCATGAGGGAAGGGGAGTGGGCAGAGAGGAGGAGCAGCAGACTGAGGAAGCAGAACGAGAGGTGCTAAGGGAGGGCCAAGATCCAGTCCACAAGAGATTGTGATGGACATTGAGGTAGACATGGGTAGAGGGAGAACGAGGGGCAAAGGAGAGAGAAAGAGGGGATGAAGATGAACGAAGGGCAAAGGAGAGAGAAAGAGGGGATGAAGATGAACGAAGGGCAAAGGAGAGAGAAAGAGGGGATGAAGATGAACGAAGGGCAAAGGAGAGAGAAAGAGGGGATGAAGATGAACGAAGGGCAAAGGAGAGAGAAAGAGGGGATGAAGATGAACGAAGGGCAAAGGAGAGAGAAAGAGGGGATGAAGATGAACGAAGGGCAAAGGAGAGAGAAAGAGGGGATGAAGATGAACGAAGGGCAAAGGAGAGAGAAAGAGGGGATGAAGATGAACGAAGGGCAAAGGAGAGAGAAAGAGGGGATGAAGATGAACGAGGGGTCAAAGGAGAGAGAAAGAGGGGAACGGGGAAGGGCGTGGAAAGGCAAAGGAGAGAGAGAGGGGGGATGAGGAAGGGCGTGGGGGCAAAGGAGAGAAAAAGAGAGAAACGACGGATTACGTGGGGAGAGTGAGAGAAATGGACACGAGAAAGGGAATGGAGTAATGAATAAAGTGAAGAGGAAGGGAAGACAGGAGAGAGAGGGGAAAAGCTGGATCTTATATGCCTTTCCTTTTCGTCTGTTCTTGCTACTTTTGTTTTCTTATTTATTATTGCGATTATCAAAGCTAAGTCCTTATCTTCCTACACACTCACGCTCCCCATTTTTCCTCGCCTCAATGCTAATTCTCCCTTGCGATTATCTATTTCCTTGCAGCCTGTCTGTTTCTTCAATCTCACCTCTTCTCTACTCATCTTAATTTGTCTGTCAGGCTGATTATCTCTCTCTCTCTCTCTCTCTCTCTCTCTCTCTCTCTCTCTCTCTCTCTCTCTCTCTCTCTCTCTCTCTCTCTCTCTCTCTCTCTCTCTCTCTCTCGGATAATCTTTTCCGAAGCAGATTCATCAAACAAAAGGATGAGTTGTCAATGTTAATGTATCTTTACGAATACATAAGGAAGTATATGCATACGCAAACAGGTCTGCAGCAAAAGGGCAGAACGCATTAACTCCAAAATCCATGTTTTGAGAAAATCGATGTTAAAGGTTTGGCTGCATGTCTATTTACTCCGATCATTGTTATCGATATACAAAATTGACCATACCTTTATTGACATTCAGACACCATGATGGTTGTATCAAAATTCGTCTTTAAATGACGATTCCACAGATACTAAATTCATAAAAATCGCGTTTTTGGAGTTAATGCGTTCTGCCTTTTCACTGCAGAGGTATCCACACACACGCACACACATACACATACACACACACACAAACACACACACACACACACACACACACACACACACACACATATATATATATATATATGTATATATATATATATATATATATATATATATATATATATATATCAACAAAACACATTTACTTTAATATGCATGTAGAAACGATTATATATAGGTGTATGTCCCGATTTTCACAGCATCG
>BOPN01004623.1:17086-22086 GCA_017312705.2 Penaeus japonicus
TGCCGATAATCACCAAAGCATATTTGACGTTAGGGGAGAGTGTATCACTGTTTCTCTAATATACCATAAGTAATAATGCTTCAGTGACTGATGATGCCAGTAGCAATTATAATTACTAGATTTGCTGTAAGATGTACCAAAATACAGTTAGTTTAAAATAGATAGCACTTCAAGAGCACCCATCCATTGTCTATATCAAGCAGTGTCATCAGAGAGTGGTGACACACAGCAAGATGCCGACCTCAGACTCTAAAGTACTGGCAATGCAAGAGAAGAGGAAGGTGACCTAGGCCATGGGTATAGTCAGCAATTTGCCCCTGAAAGTACATGCATTTTTGTTCTTTTTGTCTTCCCATAAAACTGAAATACTTTTGAAATACCTAGTATGAATAAAATAATGAGCTGACAGTGATCCTGTATTGCAATAATAATTTACTACAACATTAATTGACACTGTCAGATGGCTCCTATAAGCCTCTCAAGATAGGAAAAGTCACAAAACATTGAGAGAAAAGTTCCCTTACTCTGAAATAAAACCCATCTGGGGTGCTTCACAGGTGGCATGTTTTGAGGATCAGTCCAAAATAGGAGGAATAGGCTATTGCAATCACAAGCCTACTCACACATTCAAACATTATTTTCAGTAGTTATGCTGTTCCTTTAAATAGTTCTTTCCATTTAAGTGTATGTATAGTATCTATCTGTATATGTATGAATAATAAGGAAAAATTATTGAAGACAAGTTGAATCCCTCATTGCTGGTATATGTCAAAATGATCCCAGATGTTTCATTCAAACAATAAATAAATGAAAATATATTTAATTTGGCTTTATAATTGAACTAAAGTCATGATAAGATATATATATATATATATATATATATATATATATATATATATATATATATATGCATATATATATAAACACACACACACATTATATATATATATATATATATATATATATATATATATATATATTATATATGTATATATATATATATATATATATATATATATATATATATATATATATATGTATATATATAATTACTTATGATCTGTAGTGCATTTCTTTTTCATTTCTTTTAGAAAACAATATTGCTGCATTTATAATAACAAAACAGATATATAATTACCATCCACCAAATAGTTTTACTTGGTTATTGATATTAACATCACCAATAAACATCATTACAATTAAAACTGCTTGGAAAATTTCTCCCAGAACAGGCAAGGTATTAGGATTGACTGAAAATAATTTTTCATATCCTTTGGCATTTGTTTATTAAGAATGCAGGTAAAGATAGAATTAAGGCAACTTGAAGCTAATGTACTCCGTGTTTATACAAGACAAAGGTTTTAATCTTAAGATCAAGATTATGCATGCTTGTATCTGTAACCCATTCATGATGGATGATGTCAAATTACATCATCAGAATATTTCCCACACGGCAGATTACGTCCAATTATGTCAAGAAGTTTCAATATGTATGCACAATGTATATACACATTCTTGACTTTATAAAAGAGTAAATAAATAAGCACAGTAATTTTCTGTCACTTTTTAGAATAGGGTAGATGAAATTAGGCAAATATCAGCTCCGTCATGATTGGGTTAAAAAAAAAAAAAAAAAAAAAAAATATATATATATATATATATATATATATATATATATATATATATATATATATATATATATATATATACCATAAAGATATTTTATTATTACATATCATTCCATATAAGCATTATGTTGCAAATATTCTCATAAATCCTATTCTTAACTACATATTCCTTTAACAGATGACTTCTGTGGAAGGAGATGGATACAAAAAAAGTACATCTCCTCACACAGCAGCAGAGAATTTCCAGGGAGTGACATTAGGAAGAACTGGCTTGGTAAACTTAATGTTCTCTCTTCTTGAGTTTTGTTCCTTTTTTTTCTTTCTTATCTACTTCTTGTCTAAATGTGTATGAATGCTTTATAGGAGGAAGTTTGATGAGGAAGAGAGAGAGAAGGAGAAGAAAAGAAAAGAAGGGAGGGACAGAGAAAGAGAGGGAAAAAGGACTGGGAGGAAGGAAGGATGGTAGGAAGGAAAGAAAAGAGAGAGAGAGAGAGAGAGAGAGAGAGAGAGAGAGAGAGAGAGAGAGAGAGAGAGAGAGAGAGAGAGAGAGAGAGAGAGAGAGAGAGAGAGAGAGAGAGAGAGAGAGAGAGAGAGAAAGAGAGAGAGAGAGAGAGAGAAAGAGAGAGAGAGAGAGAGAGTACTTCTTGCCACTATCATCTTGCATCAGTCTTATAACCTAAAGTTTGCCTTTTGCTTTACTCACTCATTAGGCATGCAAATGGGTTTGCACAGCGATGTTAAGAGTCATTATTCATTTTCATATTTCCATACAATTTTCCTCTACAGTCTTGGTAATTTTTACAATTTTGGTTACTTTGAATGTGATGTGAGTTTGATTTTCATAGATTTAAGTGCATATATGTGCTGCTTATCATGTGATTTTGTGTTTGCTCTGCACCCATTTAGAGAAAACAATAAGGATAATAACTAAGCTTTAAATCCTCCCATGATATTCATTTCATGTTAGAAAGAGCCGTCTCTCACTACTTTCAACCTTTTTTCCCATTTTTTCATCCATTTTTGATACAGATGGTCCATGCAAATCTAATTGCCAAGGAAGTCCTGGAGTTAATTCTGGACGTGACAAACCACTGCCGAGACTACTTGGAGCGCTATTTTAATCTCTTGGATCCTCTCTATTTTTCTTTTACGCATTTGGTGTGTCGTACAGCCAGGCCAGGTAATGCATTCACTCCCTATTTGTTATTGTTGTAATTAGTATTATTGATACTGTTTATCCATTTGTTTACTTTTATTCATTCATTTATTTTGTTTTTATATTTATTTTTTTTATTTTCTATGGGATTAATAGCCAGTATTAAGGAATGTGACTCTTGCACAGTGAAATGTCTATAAGTATAATTTCTCTGTCTAATCAAATTTCCTCTCCTTTTCTCCTTTCCTTTTCACCTTTTTTCTCAATTCCTAGAAAAAGCTGCCAATAGATCATCCTTAGACCTAAGCCATGAAGTTCATGTTGATAATTGTATCCTGCAAAATGATGGAAATTGCCTACGAGTTCCTCCTGCCTATGTCTTCAGAGATTACAGGTTAGTCTGTTTTTTTTATTATTTCCTTCAAAAGACAAATTTTTATAATACTTTCTACAGTGAATGCAATAATACAGGAGTTTCCAAATTTATTCAGTAACAATATTGAGGATGATATAATAAACTTGCTGTAGCTTGCATGGATTTCCTATTTATTTAACCTAATTTTTAACTTTATCAAATTTTTGACTGATGCAACTTGTCTGATTATTTATTTTACCCTGTTTGCCCCTTTTCGTCTTTCTTTATTCTTCATAATTTTTTCTCCAGTTTTCCTATTTTCGTGATATAGTCTTTTCTCAATTGTTCATAATATACTAATTAATTTTATGGTATACACTTTTTTTCAGAATATACTCACTTCATTTGGAAATATACTATTTTTGTTGTTTTTTAAAGTACTTTTTAGTCAGAATATAGTTGTTGATTTTTGGAACATATTCCTTTCTCTCTCTCTCTCTCTCTCTCTCTCTCTCTCTCTCTCTCTCTCTCTCTCTCTCTCTCTCTCTCTCTCTCTCTTTTTTTTTTTTTTTTTTTTTTTTTTTTTTTTTTTTTTTTTTAATATTCTCTTTGGTTCTCTTCTTGGACATGTCAGTGAACCTTGCTTGATTTATACACAGCTGTCTGGATGAAGGATAATTTTATTTCATATTTCTATACATTATTTCCAAGCCTTCTGTATACTTGAATTTTACCTGTAATAGACTTTATAAACTACTTCTTCAAAATTGTTTTTATTTGTAATTAAACTTTCAGTGCTATTTTGTACCTGAACCAAGAATTTGAAGGCGGAGAGTTCATATTCACTCACGATAGAACAGGATCATCGTATGAAGTAAGTTCAGAATATGATGCAGTCAGATATTAATAATAATGTTATGATTTGTCGAACCACAACTTTACTTAGATTATAATGGAAGCTAAGACATACATTAAAAAAAGTGAATATCAAATCATATAAGTGAAATTTCTAAAACTATAACTTATCCCAAATTCCTCTCAGAGCAAAATCAAACCCAGGTGTGGACGAATGGTTGGATTTTCGGCCGGTCCTGAAAACCCACATGGTGTTCTACCTGTTCATGAAGGGAGTCGATGTGCGATTGGCATGTGGTTCACTCATGACAAACGGTACAAGGAAGTCGAGCGTATAGTGGCAGAAACACTGTTACGTAAACTGCAGAATGGGGAAATCTGATTCAAAATTGAATAACAGTGCCAATTTTGTTGTACTTAATAATGTTCCAAAGGATATTATTATTGAAATATTTGATATGATTATTATTATTACTTTTTTTTCCCATTCTCATGTCACATGATATAGTATTTAAGATATATCACACTGTCTGATATTGTCACGTGGAAGAAGTTAATGTGGGAAGATACCTTGAGATATTACAACGAACGTAAGATCTAATTCTTTGTTATAAAGTGTTTGTCTGGATTAGACATAGTAAACTGTAAAGTTATAAAAGTTAATACAGATATATTGTATCATTACAGACTACTACCAGAAAATAGCCATTCAAAAAGTGATGAATGTAAAAAGCTATTCCCCACATTAGTTTTTTTTTCTTTTTTTGTGTGTCCTGTTAAATTTTAAGTATACATACATATATATATATATATATATATATATATATATATATATATATATATATATATATATATATATATATATATATATATTTTCTATAGCATGTAAGGATTTTTTGTTTTGTTTTATTTTAGGGTTCTTACAATTAAAGTATATAGATATATTTTATTTTTTGTAGTAGTTAAGAATATTATAAATAAGCAACTTACCAAATACTTAAAAAAA
>BOPN01004623.1:27086-28153 GCA_017312705.2 Penaeus japonicus
CTTCTCTCTCAAATTAAAATGACAAATTATATGGTTTTAGTTATTTTAACATTACTATACACGTAATTAATCTAATCGAAAGTGAGGCAATAGCTTCGAATTCAGAGGACAAAGAAGGAATATTGTAAATGTATTCCAGAAGAGGCATATTGTTCATTCTTTTATTTCTTATTTACTCTTTATTTACGATCTACAACACTGACTGCCTCCAGTGACCAAAGGCCCCGTTTCATGATTGTTATAGAATTCCAGTCCCCATGTTCAATGATGATTCGAATTCTTGAAGGTCTCGATGTAACTTTCCCAACCGTAGTGTCCATTTTAGTGCCGTTTCAATATTTCATATTCTTCAAGTGAAATTTTGTCATAATGAGCGCTCGTGGGAGATACCTGAACCCCATTTATTTCCTCCATCTATTAGTTTAGAATATACCATGCTGTATAGGTAGAACAGCTATACTGGGGTTTTCGTGTCATATTCGTGTCAAAAATAATACTTGCAGATGCCCTTGCACGAACGTGTTGAGAAGGAGTCACTGGGTAATACCTCATTAAGCAAAAAAACGTCACCATCTGATGACATTTTGATGAGAATGTCATTAAAGCTCATCTTTGATGGAATTGTGAAAAGTGGACATTGCAGACGCTGCAGTGTCAAATGATATAAAAAGCGTTAACAGTCTTAACATGTGTTTATTTTTTAAGTGTTTTGCTGTGATAAGTAAAAATATAATGTCATATTTTTACTGGTAATATCTCTCTCTCTCTCTCTCTCTCTCTCTCTCTCTCCCTCTCTCTCTCTCTCTCTCTCTCTTTCCCCTCTTCTCTATTTCTTTCCAATTTCCCCGTCCCGTTTCCTCCCCCCCTACCCTTCCCCTGACACCTCTTCCTCTTTCCTCTTACACACTCTCCTTACTCTCTCTCTTTCCACACCCCTCTTTTCCCCTCTCTTCCCCCCGATATCTCCTATAACGTTACCCCCTCCTCCTCTTTCTCCTCCCCTTCCCTTCTCCCTCGCCTCTTCTGTTCCTTACCCACTTCTCGTACCCCCTTCCCCTTCCCCCCCC
>BOPN01004623.1:75749-118582 GCA_017312705.2 Penaeus japonicus
ATATATTGTTGGTATTATCATATTTTCATTTTATTTACAGGTTACCCCTATTGCTACTACCTCTACTGCTACTACCGATTCCAATTCTATTTTTATTGCTACTCCAACCGATTCTACTGCTAGTTTTACTGATCCTACTGCTGTCTCTGCTACCGACTCTACTGCTACCTCTGCTAATCCCACTGCTGTATTCTGTTATTGATGCTGATACAAACGAAGACAATGAACAAGAGGTTAGTTTTTAATAGTTTCAATTTTTATTAATAATCTAAACATGATATTTTTGAAGCTATATATTAATATCATTGTTATTTCTATTGATAAGATTTTAACTCTTTATTATGTTTCAGGATATCGTATATATTTCAAAGAAACCGTCTGGAAGAGTAACATCGAGTGATAAAGAAAAGCAGGTGAAAAAGATCTTAGATGGACCAAAAATAGACCCCAACAAGATAACTTGCATCATTTGTAACAAGGTAAAGATATTTATATATATGAGACATACATGTGTTTGTATGTATATATAAAATAGTAATATATTTTCTTATGTGTATCTTTAATATTTTTTTATAAATGGGCTCATCTTTTCTTTGTGTTTGGCAGCAATATGTAAAATTGAAGAGGCATCTGAGAGACGTGCACAAAATGACTTCATCAAGAGCTTCTTCGCTATACAAGTTGAATAAATCTGGTGATAAAACACAGTCTTTCTTTATATCTACCCAGTCATCCAATTTTCTTTGAAACTTGATGGCAGCTTTTTCATCATGGTACAGGCTACTTATTAATCTAAGATCTCTTCTATCGATCTCTCGTTTCTCTTGCAATTCTTTCAGTTTATCATATTTCACACATGTGAACGGCTTCACATAGTTAATGTAACATACATACAATTCTTTTTGTTTTTCAATGGATTTTTCTATTAGCATTCTCAAACAGAAAATCGCATTTCTTGTTTCTTTTTCAAATCTATATCCAAACTGTTCATCTGTTTTCCTTTTTCTAATGATTGTTCTATTTCGAGTAAACATTACTCTTAAAACTATTTTCGTTACATAACTCATTAGAATAATAACTCTGTCTACTTTATCGTATATAGTTTCAGACCTTTTGGGTAGGACTATGAAGATAGACTCGAGCAGTTCCTCAAAAATGACTTTCGAATGATACACATGATTAACAATTTCAACAAGCTCACAATCTTTCAAAGCTTGAATTATTTCAATAGAAATATTATCATATACTATTTCATTTTCCATCTCTATCTTTTTTATTGCATGTTTAATCTCTTTACTCGTTATCGGCCCCTCTGCTTCCTCCATGTTGGTCTTTTTATTGTACTCGCCTCTAAATAGAGACTTGTATTATATTCGGTCCATCTTTTCTTAACTTGGTTTAGTTCTATCAACATACTGCCATGGTCATCTTTTATCTTCTCACACTGTTGTTCTAGACACTTTTCTCTTCTTGTTCTATACATCTTTCGAACCCTATCGTGTATACCGATTGAATACATCTCAGTATTTAAGAATTCTATATCTTTACCTCTTGGGTAATCTTTACCGATATGCACTGATCGACAGATATGAAAGGTTCACCTTACTGTAGGATTTGTCTTCGATTTGCATGTCGTACAATATAGTCAGGAATCCCGCATTGGTTCGTTGCTTGAAAAATATGTGGATGGATTAATATATCATATCTCATATCCCGTACCTAGAGAACGGGAAAAATATATACATATATATTAGATACATATCTGCTATAACTATACATAAATATAACAATATTTATATTAATCGTATCAATGAATTCATCCCCAACTATAGTCTGGATGTGAACGCAATCAGGAGATAAACGACCATGAGCAATTATAGGGTTGGTATCAGAATTCCATTAATTTTTTTTTTTTTACTTGACACGAGAAGCATTTTACATTGTCCGATGTACCTTTATATAAAAAGAAATTATATCATTGAATATATTTAGTAAACGTATTAGCGTATCGGTAGTTATGTATTTTTTACAAAAGAGCAAAACATATTATCAGGATAATACTGATAAACACCAGTATATGCCAGAGCTTTCGCCAACGACATACATGGTCAGTTAATAATCATACACTTTCAAAACTCAAGTCTGTAAAGTTGATATACTTCACAAGGAATGAATATATGTAAAGAGAAGATATAGTTGTTATATTGAACATTTTTGACCTTCTGAGCCCAGTGGTAATACAGATTTTAAAATAAAAGTATATTTTAACTTCTTTTTTTCCATAAAGTTATATATGTATCGGTGTTGGGATTAGATTATATGTAGAGTTTTGTATGTTTATATATGTATTAGTTTTGGGAATAAATAATCCGTATACGTATATAGAAATATGCGTCTATTGGTATTGTGATTAAATAATCCGTAGAATTTTATATATTTTCATATAAATTTATGTATTGGTGTTGGGATTAAGTTATCCATATAGTTTTATATGTATTTTTATATATGTATTGATGTTGGAATTAAAGCATACTTTTCTCGAATCTTTATTATATTCATGTCAGTTACATTTATTGTACTCATGTAAGTTATATTAAAAATACTTTTCTCGAATTGTTATTATACTCATGTCAATACTCATGTCAGTTACATTAAAATATTGAGTTACATTAAATAATTAAGTATTTTACCTTCTATATACTTTTCAGAATATGAACCCTTAGAACCACAGGGTCGTATATTCATATACATTTATTTATAAAGAATAATGGGTGTTCCAGTAATACTATATTGCCAGTAATACTATATTGCCTATTTGTAATTCTTCTTATTTTTTATATGGTATTGGTTATTGTACAAGTCTGCAATCTGGAAATAGAGAAATAACAAAAGTGAAAGAATAATGTTTATGTTTATACTGCAATGATAATCTACACGTACAATGTATATATATATATTTTTTTTTTTTCTTTTTTTTTTTGCTATGTTTTAATTTTTTACCTGTACTGCACTCGTGATTTCTTTAGTGTTTTTATCATCACGCATTCTTAGAAATCTTGGAAATCTCAAAGAAATACCCTTCTTTGGATCAACCTATAAACGCAAAATTAAATGTCAACAATAGAAATAATACTTTTATTTTCTAAAGTATAGCAATATCTGTCAACAATAGAAATAATACTTGTTTTTTTTCTAAAGTATAACAATATCTCTATTTAGTAATTTTAGTATTCGTTAAAACCATACCAGTCCTACTGCAGCTTTGTATACAGGTGAAAGGGAAAGATCTGCACACTTAATCTCCCAAACTTGCACAGGCTCGAACCAGTGGTCAGGACCAGTACCATTTTCATAACTAGAGCATAATGACGAATATAATCATGTCATTTTTTTTTTTTTTTTTTAAGAAATATATATTTATTCAATTCTTACTGCAATAAAATAACCATAATATGAATTATATTGTCTATATAATAACTTAAACACAAACCTATAGTCGGGCATTGGTTTTTCTATAATATATTGTTGGAAAAGGGTAGAATATTCTTGTAAATCTTGTTCTGTGAACATTTTCTTTTTTACATAATTGAATGTTGATCATAATTCTTACCTAGAAGTTGTGCTTAGTATTGTACCGTATTTTTCAAATTGGTTCTTTATCTTTTTTGAACCTATTGCCTTGCCCGCATTAATAGTATTTGGTGGATAATCTTGGCCTGGAGGTGTAAGGAAGCTAGCCTGGGCTAAAGCCTGAGGAAAAAATAATATATATATAAAAAGAAGGTTACAGTATTAATGTCTAAGATTTTATAATATATATATATATAATTTTTGGTAATGTTGACTTTGATTAAACCGTAAATCCACCTGCAGAACCGACTTCTCGGCCAAACCAATGCGAAGTTTTCCACTGAGAGATCGGATGAGATAACGGGATTCGGAAGATCGACAGGCAATATATATATATCTTTTATCTTGTCAATCTTTTTACCGTGAGCCTATGTGAGAATATAGAACACATCTCGCTTCAGTGTCAATGCAAAAAATATTCATACATATATAAATGAACGATATTATACTTAGCCTAGAACATACAATCCATATAATCTACATCATTGCCAGATAGAGACGCGATTTCTTTCAGCTGGTCAAAAAGATCCTTTACTGTCAAAATTGTCAGAAATGTGATTCCGTCAGTCGAATGGCATTGTTCAGCAACAATACCGAGATCACCTTTCTGTTTTGTATCTTGTTTAATCTTATCGATACTATGTCCTGTAGCTTGGGCTATTGCGCGCATAAGAATGTTTTCTCCAATGCCCAGCTCGATATCTAAGAGAAAAGATCATATCCGTTGAAAATACATTTTCTATCACACATGAAAAGATGTTATGTTACACATAAAATATTTTATCAATTTTTTAATATGTGTAACAAGCTTCGACAAACCTTTAAAGGCAGGTGCTACTTTATTAAGACATAGGTAGACACATTGCAAT
Source organism: Penaeus japonicus (assembly GCA_017312705.2). Classification (NCBI taxonomy): domain Eukaryota; kingdom Metazoa; phylum Arthropoda; class Malacostraca; order Decapoda; family Penaeidae; genus Penaeus; species Penaeus japonicus. The sequence goes on from BOPN01004623.1 coordinate 80,249, forward strand.
AAATCATCTGGAGACAAAACAATAACAGATCTGAAGAAATTTGCCAACGTCTCTATAATCTTTAAACGACCGCTTGTCTTTTCAATCGATTCCATAGTTTTAACTAGAGCAATATAAGGTGTCCTGAAATTGTAAATATGCGATTATATCTCTTAAATATAACCAATAAGGGCGTGCTCATTTACGGTAATATCAAATAATTATAATTATAATAAGACTCACGAGTTATACAAAGGATTCTTACTCTTCACCATGCTTCAGAGGCATCATTAACGGGATGGTACTTGTCTTTAGAAGGATCGTAATCTACCCCAAGTTCCAGCTTGGAGCATTTTTGGGTAGGTGGTTCATTATTATCTGAATGTCTCTCGGTCTCCTGCTCTTTTTCAATACAATCACCGTTTCGTTTCATGTTTTTCTGATACAAATAATGATATATTTAGTTTCAACAATAATTCTGAAAAGTAGGTAAATGCAATTACAACGTAACGGTCCTTTGACATATATATATATATATATATATATATATATATATATATATATATATATATATATATATATATATATATATATATATATATACATATATATATATATAACACTCACAATGTTAACTTTTATATAGATATAGAAAAAGAATGATACTGGATAATGTATTAGACGATGACTAAGATATGAATACAAATACACTTTGTGTTATACTCATCATTTTTATTATATGCCCATGGGTAGTATACAATTTATATTCTGTAGTATATAATTTATAATAAAAATTATATTCAATGACAATATTCTATATTTTTCCGACATTCATTGCATTTGATAATATACGGTGATATACTATATCTTTGACACGCGACACAGAATCATTAAACTTTTACAGTCATAAATACTTGTTGGTATTTTGAGTATATCATAGTGAGAAACATGTGATGTTATTGAAGGTGCATTCGTTATCCATTCCATCTGGTAAACTGCGTTTTGGGTAAGTGTTATAGTGATGACATATAGGGTTTGGTACACGATAAATACTAGACATATTTTGGTATCGTAAATCATGCTAGGTATTATTTGTCTCGGATCTTTGTTATCGTCCGGTATCCTTTGTTTTATGATAATCCTCCAAATCCTTTTTTCAATTTCTGTACATTGGCTGATGGTAACGCATATTCATCATCATTTATATTCTTATTCATATTAATGTAAACATATTCTTCGATATCGTTATATATGTGTTCTTGAATTGTATTTCCATCTGAATCAGTAGGTGTACTATCATTCTCAATGATTCCGTTCGTAGTATGTTCGTCATTTTTAACGGGAATAGTTTTAGCATTCATTCTACTATTAAATTCTAAATGCCATTCTAGCGATTTATTCCCATGCGTAACATTAGGAAGTAAATCGCTTACATCTATATTATCATATGCAGTACCCAGACATTTCTCAATTTTTTTATTGTCAATGTCATTGACACTAGAAACCACGTGAGATTAAATATTTTACTTTTCGTATCCTTTTCAGGACAATAATCTATAGACACGGATTTGCATAACAATAATGCACAGTTTGTTTCATTTTTCTTATTGGTAAAACTAAAACCCATATTTTTGTTCTTTGCATCAACCAAAATAGTATTATCTGTCGCCTTGGAATATTGAAGATATTTTTCTTCAGATATTAATAATTTTGCCGCGTCCTTTACTAATTGTAGACTTGTGTATTTTTGTGTAAGATATTCATAAGCTATTATAGGCTGCTGTCATTAAACTAAAAATGATAAATCATGTTTAGCAAATAATAAAGGACTAATGATAAATAACATTTTTTAATTAACTTGAGTGTTATTTTCTTTTTCAAATGTCTATCACTATATAACTTATTAAAACAACATTTATTCCACAAAAAATTATTATCACTCTTCTTGTATTTTTTATTTAAGTACTTGTATTCTTCTTTGGTAATATATTGCATATGAAAACATTTCTTAATTATTTCTTTTTCTATGGTTTTTATAATAGTTTCACTCCAACCTCCATTTAAAATAGCAAAGGTTAATACACTGATTGCATTTTCATGTAATAGATCAAATGAGAAACAATTTTCATTATAATTAGTACATGATGCCAGTTTCATAATATTATCCACAGAGTATGTCTTATTATTCTTTAAAAATAACAAATTATCATTACCCTGATTATTGATACGAGTAATGATGAAAGATACTTTATTTTTATCATTTGTATATCCTGATTCACATCTTTACCAAAAGATAAGACTTTATAATTAGTATGGTCGAATATAGTATTTGACATTTTAAATTAGGGAATCAAGGTCGTCTTCCTCTTTTAATATTATTGCTTTAAAATTAAGATAAAGTCATTTTCCTCTTAATATTATTGCTCTAAAAAACTTTAGAGGGTAATTAACCGCGTATCTGAGATAATATCCGGTAACCGACTTCTATCGTAAGAGTCTATATATAATACGAGTAAAAGTATATCGTGGGCTTTAATCCCTCGTCCTTTACTTTCGATATTGATCGATCTCAATGTATCATCGTAAGAGTATTGTGTTTTACTTTGATATGAATATTCTTTTCCACCATTATGAATATCACTGACTGGACTATGATCTCCGATAGTAATATTGTCATTTTTATACTCTTCCCCTTACGATAGTATTATTTTCACGGTTTGGTCTAATTTCAATTTTAACCGCAGGGAAGTTTAACAGGTAATCAGCTTTAGATTTACTCAATTTTACAGTTATACCCTTTTCTAATAATAATCCTAATGCACAGTATAGTGTTAAGCAAGGAAACCTCTTCGGATGCATGAGTTAATACTACTCCATCGTCTCCATATGAGTATTCAATACTATTTCTTTCAGACAAATCGTCTCTCGATATCGGATAACCTGCTTCTGTTAGTGCATTCAATAAGCCCCCATTGATGAATAATATATATTTCCATATTCTCTCATTGTTTGGTAAAATTTTTAGCACCTTTTTATCTTTAAACTACACATTTTTATGTTTTAAATATATATATATATATATATATATATATATATATATATATATATATATATATATATATATTTATTTATATTTTATATACACTTAAACATTACACATGTAATGTTCAAATTCTAACTCTGTTGTAAAGGAGGTAAATACACATAAGATTAAAGATCATATACATATATTTATTATTGTTATGGAATATTGTTATATGTAATATAATGGTACAATACCTAGACTAATATACATATATCTACGGCTAGTATCAAAATACAATTCATTGGTTAATATATGCAAATATTTTATTTCATTCTTATTTATCTTGGTAAAAGTTGACATCTCGAAGAATGTTGCATATACAGAACAAATACTACGTATATACAACTAATACTTATATGTTTTCCATATATACTTAATTCAAGACATGGTAGGACTAATTATGTATTGGATTTGTTTTCGACAAATGGGACAAAATTTCAAGGCAAGAGTACAAAATTTACAAGCAACCATATGTGTACACGATATAGATACACCATACATGCATCATTATTCATACACACTTTACATATGCGGTCTTCACGCATTTGTACAAGTAAACTTTCTAGAGGTGCAGGAATCTCGGCATTCTTTGCTTCGGGTAAAATTTCTTGAGATGTAAGGGTTTCCATGTTCTCTGCATTGGGTAAAGTTTCTTGAGATGTAGGATTCTCGGTATTCTCTGCTTCGGGTAAAGTTTCTTGAGATGTAAGGGTTTCCATGTTCTCTGCATTGGGTAAAGTTTCTTGAGATGTAAGGGTTTCCATGTTCTCTGCATTGGGTAAAGTTTCTTGAGATGTAGGATTCTCGGTATTCTCTGCTTCGGGTAAAGTTTCTTGAGATGTAAGGGTTTCCATGTTCTCTGCATTGGGTAAAGTTTCTTGAGATGTAGGATTCTCGGTATTCTCTGCTTCGGGTAAAGTTTCTTGAGATGTAAGGGTTTCCATGTTCTCTGCATTGGGTAAAGTTTCTTGAGATATAGGAATCTCAGTATTCTCTGTTTCAGGTGGAAGAGACTCAACAATATCCGGGTCAGGTACAACAAGTGGAGAAAGCTCAACAATATCTGGTTTGGCTACAACAAATGGAGGAAACTCAACAATATCTGGTTCAGGTACAACTTCCTGAGTTGGAGGAGGCACGATCGTATCTGGTGCGTCTACAGAAAGCCCAGCATTATCTACTTAGAGTATAAATACTGAAGTTGTAGGGATTTCACTTATTTCGAATCCTTCTTGTGACAAGTTGCTTAATAATGATAAACCAGGTGATAAACCAGGAGGATATAAACTTTCTCTCGTGTTATTCACAGATGTAGATGGAGACTCGCTTCTGGATGAAAGCGATTCGATTCTAGATCGAAGTGACAGAATATATGCATCTTTCGTTTCACTTGTAGAGTAACGTAGTTCCTTACGCGAACGCTATGAATTCGCACGTATGCGAACGGGTGACGGGTGCCTCGCGTCCCTGTTCTTTTCCTTTTTTCGTACTCCCCCGTCACGACCTTTGGCGACGCCCTTCGAGGCGCTTTATCAAACGTCCCACCTCCAGGAGTATTTTAGGCTGTGTAAAGGAGGAGAAGGAGCACCCGATCCAAGCACAAATGACCTGTAACATAATTCCTAGTTGGCAACCCCCTGTCATGTCGGGGTCTCCAAGACCGCCATCTTTGAGTAGTGGAGGAGGTTTCAAGGCGGAAGGTTGTGTGCTTGGGTTGGGAAGGAGTGTGTTTTTTCCTCGTGTGTTCTTGTTTTAAAGTAAGTTTTAATCTACTACATGCCTGTTCTGTGCTCCCTTGTTTTTATACATGTAGTAGCTTGTGTTTGATAAATAAACGTAAAGTAAAGCATTTTAGTGTCTCGTCAGTTGCCCTTATGCCGGCCCGATTTTCCCTCTTGCCCTTCCACGCCTTCCTGCTGCAGAAGGCTCCTCTACAGCTCCTGTAGGAGGGTGAGTGCCCCACGAACCCACTACACACTTATTAGATGTCTAATGATTGATGGTGGTTCAGGATTAATTATAATATATATTTTTTTTTTTATCATTTGATTTATGTCACGAATATATGGTTCTATCCTTAAATATGGCCAGCCGGTCTCATCACTTTATAGAATATCCCAAAGCTAATACACATCTGACAATATCCAATTCCATCATTATATCCAGACGATCATATGAGTTATATAGTGTAACTTCTGATGATATTTGATCTTGAATGTTTTTAATAAATCTTGTTCCTTTCGATAAAAGGAGATAGTTACAATTTGTATACCATTTAGCATGTTCATGCCACGGTATGTCTTTTTTCTCCCAATTGCGAATAACACCGCGACAGTGAAAGCATTGAACATGGTCACTCAGACCATAATAATAGAATCCAACTTCGGCAAGAGCTTGTGGTTTTTGATCAACGCCTTCAGGCCAGTCATTAAAGCTTGCTAGTCTCCTTTCTTCTGTCATAAAATTTGTTGAAGTAGAAGTAGTGTGTTTCAAAGCACCATCTACAAATGAATTTTCCTTCTCTGGGGGCTTATATGTGTCTCGATCTGACAGTTTATCGAAAATATTCATCTTCACATTAGGAATATTTGATGATATGGCCCCTCTAACAAAATAACAATTAGGGGAATGACGTTTATGTTCTTCTCTTATTATATCACCATTTTCAAATTTAAACAACGATATATCACAAAAGATACATCTAACGTAGTCTTCTTTTCTCATGTAATAAAATCCATCAGCAACTAAATCCATAGGAGATATCCAATCGATCGGCCAATTGATAAATGTCTCTAATCGAGACTTCTCCCATCGTAAGCTGATGGGAGGAAACATAGATTCGGGAAAAGCCTTGCGTATTTGAGGCGGTTTACAAAACTTATCAATATTTTCAAAGGAATATAAACTTTGAGCAAACAGACATTCGGGGCTTCTCTCCTTGTGAATCTGTATAATATCATCTGATGTTCTAATAGTTTTCAGATCAATTGTTAAATCACAAGTAAAGCACTTTATATGTCTGTTAATGTAGAAGAATCCAGCTTTGGCCAATAGTATATGGTGGATGGGTAATCTGTAACTTCCTTCTCTGGTATATCTTCTGAATGTATTCACTCTGTTTTGTTCATGACAAAAATGATTAAGGATTAGCTCCTTATCCTTATCTGTAAGCATCATGAACATCATGACCTATGCGGTCAATGATTCTATTTGTATGACAAAACACTTGTACACACTGGTAGCGGTTGACTTGTTTCTGTCAAGCGCAATTATTTCCATTATCATAGTAGTATATTTCCATATGCCCTCAACATCAAGTAATATTTCGTTATACGTTTATTTTTCTCTCACAGGATATACAAATTGTCACAATTTTGTTATTTCTCACAAGATATATAAAATGTCACATTTTTGTCATAAATTTTATTTAATGTTTCCAGTCTTTAGGAATAATCCTATTTTTATAATATAAGTAATGCAATGCGTATATTATTTATTTATATACATATATATTTTCTTGTTTCACTATATTATAACGGTTAATAGAAATTAATGTTTCCTTAATCTGATAAAAGATTTAAAATCAGGTCCGTAAGTAATACCATATCTGTGGTTAAAAATACAGAATAATATAATCCAACCATAGGTAATAGCCATTTATCAATGGAATATTGTCGATAGTTAAGTGTTTTCCATCGGTCTTTAACATTCTTGAAATCTCCTTTACATATAACTGGTTTCATTTTGTTTCTCTTTCTTTTTAATCAGACAAACGAATGTCCTCTATCTAGAAGATATGTATTCATATGTCCTCACTGTCAAGTAATATTTTATCATCATACTTATTTAACATGTTACGCGTATAAAATTTGGGTAAAACAATTTTGTAACAGCTATTCATCTATTTTGTTTTGTTTTATCAAGCATCAGCACGATGCTACATTATAATTATAGTAACTTGGTAGATGTGCACATCAAGTATGTATTAATATACATGGAAAAATACATGTGTTAATGATAAATAATAATCATAATACTAAAGGTTATACATATTAACCATAATACTAAAGGTTATACATATTAATCATAATGCTAAAGGTTATACATATTAAACATAATACTAAAGGTTATACATATTAAACATAATACTAAAGGTTATACATATTAAACATAATACTAATACTAAAGGTTATACATATTAAACATAATACTAATACTAAAGGTTATACATATTAAACATAATACTAATACTAAAGGTTATACATATTAAACATAATACTAAAGGTTATACATACATATTAAACATAATACTAAAGGTTATACATACATATTAAACATAATACTAAAGGTTATACATACATATTAAACATAATACTAAAGGTTATACATATAATATTATCACCTAGATTAATATATATATATATATATATATATATATATATATATATATATATATATATATATATATATATATATATATATTGTACACCTAGATTAATATATATATGTATATACATATATATATATATATATATATATATATATATATATATATATATACATATATATATATATATATATATATATATATATATATATATATATATATATATATATATATATATATAAACAGTAAATAATGCTGGTATTAAAGAACGGTGGGTTTAATTATATTAGTTATTTCATTTCTACAAATGGAACATCTTGACATGGTAAAAGTACAGGATACACAAGCAACCATATGTGTACATGGGAGGAACACTACAAGTGTATCTATATTGGAACATATGTTGCATTTGAGCCCCCTGGGTAATTGTTCAGGTGTCTTTATTTCTTTTTTTCTCGATTCATCTTTTTTCATAATTTTTTCACTAGTTGGTAGAGTCTTGATACCAGATATATAATTCTCACATGATATAAGTCTACCCATTTCTAAAAGCTCGTTGCATTTGAGCTTTTTAGGTACTTGTTCAAGTGTCTTTATTTCTTCTTTTCTAGACTGTGATAAAGAGACAAACATTCGAGAGTTCCCTTGATTCATTTTTTCTCGATTCATCTATTTCCATTACTTCGATAAATTATCGACTACGTGGTAGAGTCTCTGTATTTAGTGTCTTTTGCTTCGGGTATAAATGCTTGACATGTAGGTGTTACAATATTACTTACCGATGAGATCGGTGAAAAGGGAGGAGAAGAAGACAATAACGTAAATGAGATTTCAGAAACGTCCGAGGAAACATCGTTATCCGTAGCTTGAACTTTTATTATATCATTAATGAAAGGTTCTTCCCTTAAGTAGGGCCAGCCAGCTTGTTTAATGTGATTTTTAAGAGTACATTTGATAGCAGATACGGGATATCCCATAGCTATTACACTTTTGACAATATCCAATTCCATCAATATTTCCATGTCTTGATCTGATATATTTTTCACTGCTTCTGCGGGAAAATGTATTGCTTTTTGTCGTTGAACGTTAGCAATAAATTGTTTACCTTTCTTCAAAAGAACATAGTAGCATTGTGGAAACCACTTGGCATGTTCAATCCATGGTATATCCTCACTCTTCCAGTTACGAAGACAACCGCCACAGTAAAAACAGCGAACATGGTCACTTATACTACAACTAAAGAATCCAGCTTCGGCAAGATCATGTGGTTTTTGAATGACACGTTCAGGCTATTATTAAAGGAGTCCAATCTAGGAGATATTGCCGTGTAGGACTGGATAATCGGTGGAATGTATGGTAGAACATTTATTTTCTCTAAAGGGTTAATATTCTCTCTTGGGTTTTGAGTAAAGTATCCGGCCAGGGGACGTAATTTTCCCTAAGAGTGAGGATATTTTTTGTCATGTATTTCTTTTGGTATATCACCCTCGTTGAAATTACTCATCATTTCAAAACAGAACGCACACGCGATGGTGTCTTCCGTCCTTAAGTGAAAAAAATCCTTCAGCGGCTAAGTCAGAAGGCCGCAACCATTAAGGCGGCCAATCAATAAAAGTGTTTAATCTGTCCTCCTCTTCTCGTAAAGAATTAACGGTCTTAACAACCTTTTTAGACTTTTCATATAATTTAAAATCATCTATAAATGTAAATAATTGTTTTGCAAACAAACATTAAGTGCTCAGCTTGTGTATCGTTACAACATCACACGGCTTTATGGTAGTTTTCATATCAAGTTCCATTTTACAATCAAAACACTTTGCTTTAGAGCCCGTCTTTCTTACTTGGAAAAATCCGGCCTTGGCCAATAATCTCTTGTCGGTGCACAATGTTTCGATTCCCTCGAAACTGGCCAAGCGGTCTTGTTCATCTCTAAATAACATGTAAGTGGCCACTCTGTTCTCCATTTTACAATTCACTCTGTTGATCTTTGTGATGACAATGGCTATACTTTTCACTGTTGATCTTAGTGATGACAATGGCTATATTATATCACTTCAGTGCTGACAGTGGCTGTATCATATCCCTTCACTGTTGATACTAAAACTATCATCTAATATCAAGAACGTAAACGTTGATGTCGGATCACTAGTTTAAAAGTTCCATTATTTTCATATGCCCTCATCGTTGAGTATCATTTTTATATCTCAGGAAATAATTCAGATTTATGTTAATACATATTTTATTTATTTTTTACATATTTTAAACAATCTTATATATGCTATATACATCTATATACATACATTAAACATATTTTATATAAAAAGTATTGGAATAAACATATCTTATATAAAAAGTATTGGAATAAACATATTTTATATGAAAGTATTGGAATATCAATTGTATATACATTAGATAATATATGTTCATATGTTTATATACATTAGATAATATATTTTCATATGTTTATATACATTAGATAATATATTTTCATATGTTTATATATACATATATCATCTTATGATATTATCTAGGCATAATTTTAAAAAGCAGCTTGTCTTTTATTTACTGATATCTTTATAAATCCTTGGTTAACGTATACATTTATTTCAAAGAATTAACATATTCATAGATTCATGATTAAAGATATATATATATATATATATATATATATATATATATATATATATATATATATATATATATATATATTCATTCATAGATTCATGATTAAAGATATATATTCAAGGTATCAATATAAACCTCTTATATTTTTTTTTTTTTTTTTATAAATAAAACGAATACCAATTTTATGTTTAATTGTACATATAATGTTGAAATACATTAAGATGTGATAGGTTTCATTATACGACGGATACCACGTTGACATATAGGACAATATCTCAAATTAAGAACACATGATTCACAAACAACCATGTGGGTACAGGGTAGTAATACTACAATTGCGTTCTCGTTTCTACACACTTTGCATTTGGGATTATCCCGTATCTGTTCAAGTATCTTTGTTTCTTCTCTTCTATGTTCATCAGTAACATATTTTCCTGAATTATTTTTCATCCATTTCTCTGTGAATTCCTGATTTGTCTGTAGAATCTCGATATCACATTCCATGTTTTCTGCTTCGGGTAAGGCTTCTAGAGATGTAGGATTTTCAATGTTTTCTGTTTCGGGTAAAGCTTCTAGAGATGTAGGATTTTCAATTCAATTATTTCATTCCTTCGTTCTGGTGATGAGTTGCTTACAGGCACACTAGAGGGTGGAAGAAGAAAAGTAGAAGGAGGAGGCGAATTTTCATTGGTACTTTCAAATCCCCGTTCTGATATAGACGGAGTTGCAGAATCATGTGGTAAGGTGGCATTCAAAGTATCCTTACTTGTAGCTGAAAATTTAGACTCGATTTTAGATCGAAGTGACCGAATATATGCATCTTTTGTTTCACTTATGATATGACTTATGATTGATGGTGGTTCGGGTTTCATTATTCTAGGATTCTTTGTCAACATTTGATTCATGTCATCAATATATTCTTCTATTCTTAAATAGGGCCAACCGGTATTGTTAACATGTTTTTTGAGAGCCTCTTTAGCAATATTTATGGAATAACCCATAATTACTACACATTTAACAATATCCAATTCCATCAAGAGATCACACCTATAAGTTTCATCTATATCTAAGGTCTTTTTCTTTTCATTATCAATAAATTCTATACCTTTCTTTAAAAAAAGATAAGGACATTCTGAATACCACTTGGTATGTTCATTCCAAGGTATATCCTCTTTCTCCCAATTGCAAAGGCCACCAGAACAGTGGAAGCAACGAACATAGTCACCCACACCCTCATAATAGAATCCTGCTTCGGCAAGATCTCGTGGTTTTTGGACTAGACAATCAGGCCACTTCTCAAAGCTTGCTAGTCTTTTTTCTATTGTCGAAAATTCCTTCTTCGAACAAGAATAATGGGGGATATCAAAGATATTTTCAGCTCTCATCGAAATATATTTGTAAGTAGGATTGTCATTGGCTGTTGAATATATTTCAAAGAAATCTGAGAAAAATATGGGAATATTTTCTGTTTTATGCCCTTTTACAAAGGGGCATTTGGGGGATATGTGTTTATGTTTTTCTCTTATTATATCGCTCTTTTCGAATTCACCAATTATTCCTCTACAGAAGGTACATGCAACGTGGTCCTTTATCCTCGTATAATAAAATCCACCAGCAGCTAAGCTTGAAGGAGACAACCAATCAAGTGGCCAATCAATAAAAGTTTCTAGTCGACGACTTTCATTATTTAAATTCTTAAAACAATTCTTACAAGAAGAACAATATGTCTTATGTAAAGTTTTTTTTTATTGAATTTCTGAAGATTTTCAAAACCATATAAACTTTGTGCAAACGAACACCTGGGGCTTCTCTTCTTGTGAATCTTTATAATATCATCTGATCCTATGATATTCTTCATGTCTATTTTTAAATCACAAAGAAAGCACTTTACATCGTTGTCAGTATTAATTAATAAATCCAGCTTTAGCGAATGTTAATGGGAAGTCGTCGCATGAAAAGATTAGGATTGAAAGTATCCAATCGGTTTTCTTCATGTAAAAACTCCATTATGTTTGTAGACTCTTCTCAGCTAGTACTGACAATGAACATATATCGTCTTTCAATAAAAAGATACAAGCTTTTCTGAGATAGTCCTGACAGTGAACATATATCGTCCTTCAATAAAAAGATACAAGCTTAGCCTATATGTTCAAAATGTTTCTCTAGTACTAAACATGGTACACGCCGCTTATGAAATGGTTATATATATATATATATATATATATATATATATATATATATATATATATATATATATATATATATATATGTGTGTGTGTATATATATATATATATATATATATATATATATATATATATATATATATATATATATATATAATTATATGTCCTCAACTCCACATAATATTTTGTTAGATTATTAGTTTAGGAATATACCCTCATCGTCAAGATATATTTTATTATCTCAGGATATATATATGTATGTATATATGTATTATTGTTGGGAGTATTCATTATTAGACCACTAGTTTATATATATAAAACAATCATTTTATACGATTAAACTTTTATTCTTTAGGATTAAAATCTTATTAGACCACTAGTTTATATATATAAAACAATCATCTTATATGTTTAAACTTTTATTCTTTAGGATTAAAAACTTATTATTTGTATTTTTTTATTGAATGAAACTCGTCAGATGCATTGTACAAAGTTCCAGTGTCTTCAGTAAATGATTAAGTATACATGATATATTAAAATAAATACATTACTAAGAGCAAGATACATTACATTTAACCACATATTCAACTTTCTTTTTACAGACGGGACATATTTGCAAGCGTACAACACATTCTCCACATTCCAATTTCAGTGGAATATGATTGCACGGGAAAAACATTATATCTCTCTCTTCAGTTGAACATATTTCACACATGCTTTTTCATATGCCTGTTTAAGTGTCTTTATCATAGGATTCTTTTCTTTTCCTGAATCATTAGTTTCCATTACATCAATTTTCATATTGCTTTTTTTCTTTTCCTGAATCATCAGTTTCTATTTCATTAATATATTTTAGATTTGTTTGTGAAATATTAATATTATTTTCAGGACTAGAGTATGAGAGAGTAGAAATATCTTTATTTGATAAAGTAGTGGCTGCAGATTCGTGTGGGGAATTTGAAGCTTGAACAGAAGAGGGCTCAATCTCGACTTTGGATGAAAGCGACTCGATTCTAGACTGAATCGACCGAATATTTGCATCTTTCGTTTCACTGATCACATGTCTAATAATGGATGGTGGTTCGGGGTTAATTCTATTAGTTTTCCTTATTTGATTCATGTCATAAATATATGGGTCTATCCTTAAATATGGCCAATTGGTCTTTTTAATGTTTTTCGAGGGTATTTCTGGCATCATTTACGGAATATCCCATACATATTGCACTTTTGACAATATCTAATTCCATCAAGATATCCAAGTCCTCACGTGATATATCGCTTGGTTTGTGATTGTAATTATTATTAATAAACTGTTTACCTTTCTTTAAAAAAAACATAGGGGTATTCTGGATACCACTTGGCGTGTTCATTCCAAGGTATATCCTCTTTATCCCAATTGCAAAGACCACCAAGACAGTAGAAACAACGAACATGGTCACTCAAACCTAAATAATAAAATCCTGCTTCGGCAAAATCTTGTGGTTTCTGAACGATACGGTCAGGCCACTCTTCACTCTTAAAGGATTCTCGTCTTTTTTTTTTATTGTCATTCTAATACATTCCAATTTCAGTGGAATATGTTTTCTAATATGTGTTACATCTAGAAATTATGAATCGTATTTGCAATTGGTTTCATATTATCGATTACATGCATACCAGTATCAATTCCCGTTTTTCGAGGTGGTAATATATCCAGGATGCTTCTTAACCTAATACTGGTATTCGTTGCCTTACCCCTTACCATGGAACAGTTAGGAAAGGAGTGTTTATGTAGTTCTTTTGATATATCACCTTTTCGGAATTTACCAAGTAATCCAGTACAGAAGGCACACCTAACAAAGTCTTTGTTCCCCGTGTAATAAAATCCCTCAGCAGCTAATTCTAATGGAGATAACCATTCATGTGGCCAATCAATAAAAGATTCCAATCGAAATTTCTCATAATCCAAGTGACTTAAGTTCATAAAATAGCTAGCTAGGTTTTTCATAAAAGATTTGCAAATGTAAATAACTCTTGAGCAAACGAACATTCAGGGCTTCTCTCCTTGTGGATCATTACAATATCATCCGTCCCTTTGATGGTCTCATCAATACACAAGCCACATTTAAAGCATTTAACATTTTTATTAACGTAGTAAAATCCAGCCATAGCCAATAACCGGCTATCAATGGGATAATATTTAACCCCAAAAGTGGCAAGTCGGTATTCCTCATTTTGAATTAATTCAGTGTTCAATAACTTTTCATCTATTTTACATTCCATTTTTCTGAGATTATAATGGTTATAATTATAGTATATCCGTATACGGTATTAGTAACTTTCCAGACTAATGTTTGTCATGTAACATTTCTGTTGTTAAGATGATATATGTCTGTATACGCTCGTTATCAAGTAGTATTATATTATTATTTAAAGATTTATCCTTTTAGGATAAATCTCTTTTTTTAAGTTTGTGAATATTTTGATTTTTTTCATAATAAATTTTCTTATAAGTTTTATAATATATGATTCTTTATATTTTGGTATATGGATATTAAAAATGCCAGTTTTTGATACTCATATATATATATATATATATATATATATATATATATATATATATTATTCTAACTGTTTATCGAGTTAAAAGATAATTAGTATAAGGTTTGGTAAATTCTGAAAAGAAATATCTTATAGAGGCAGAATTTGCTTTCAATTTATCAACATCTTTGTAATTCATTAAATTTGTTTCATTCAAATTGAATAATAAAGGATTTTTAATAATATCGTGAATGACTAATTTTGTCTTGACTATCGCAAGGTATGATTTTCTAAATAGAAATATGTAAACGAGTAACGTTATAATGAACACAATTGTTGCAATTTCATCTAACCAGGATGTAATAATGCAAAAAGTGAGAAACAAAGATCCTATTAACAATATTACACCAGCGCCTAATATTGTCCATTTAGCTGTATTGCGTGATTCTTGTAATGACTCTAATTTGATAAAATTATATTTATCTTCTTTACTTTCCAGATCATAAGCTGTTACACGTGACGCGTTATAACTTACTATATCGGTGTATTTTGATCCTGTGTGTAATAATTTCATAATATTTTCTTTACCTCCATCTAAAAAAGTTGTAACAGTTGCATTGGGTCTTCTGGATAAAGGTTGCCATAGTCTTAGTACCGAGATATTCGAAATAGGCTTCTTGTAAAAACGTATCAGTCCTCGACCCGACAAGTGGTTTTTCATTAAAATATGTATTCAAAAATTCGTCTCTGAATTGATTGCAATCTCGATCAATTCTTTAGGTGTTACCGGAGCTATTTCCCCAGTGGTTAAATCCGCTGTAGATTTGAAGGCGGTCACATAATTTCTAACAGGAGACGCTAAGGTTTCGGGTGTCATAACATTTTCGTACCACGCCATGTTCAATGCCAGGTCTAATATCATACCTAAAATACCTCCTACTATAAAAAGAATACCAATGCCATCCAATATTCCTGCTACCAACGCTACGAGTTCCGCAAATATCTCTAATGCGGTAACGAGTGCTCCTCGTACTAAAAAATCTACTGCAAGTCGTTGAGCGGTAGAGAGTACCATTCTGGAGAAAACTGTCATCAAAGCATCTTCCGCCATTAGTGCCTCTCTCGATGCCAGAGTCTCTATTGTGCGAACTGATAGTTTTTCAATAATACTTCGGCAAAAATTTGTCATATATGATAAACTCTTGTGTATAATATTGTCTACAATGAGCACAACAAAAAAGTTATTATCGTAAGAAAAATCATCATTATACCGTGCCCAATCAGGTGATATCGAATCATGAAAATCATTCCATAAATGAAAAACAATATTGGTTAATGTTTTTTTTATTGGCGACATGAATGGATAGGTGTCTAATAATGATGGGATACGTATTGATGTATTACTATAATCGATAATAGACTTGACCATTTGCACAATATATGGTGGTCTTTCCTTCTTATCCTTAATATTGGCTGATTTTTCATCCGGATGATTAATTTTATAACGGTCGTCAATAAACATTGTTAAATCATCCTCGTTTTTAAAAATGGGGTGGGTCTTGATAGTATTATTATTATCATCATGGTGATAATTGGGATATATATTTGGAAATATAGTATTTTTTATCTTAGAATATAAAGTCACAATTTGAAGCGCTTCGGATAATTGCATACATCTTTCTTTTTTACATATCTGTAAAATCTTTGAGAGCATTAACCGCCTTGCCTCAGAGTCACTAATTTTGTGCACTTTACATGTAACTGCAAAATCCATTAATATTTCTATAATATTTTCTGCTTTTTCTTCTATAATTTCAATATTTTTATATCTACTACTCTTGCCATTATTATTGTTATTTTCTTTTTGTTTTATAATATTTACTACATCTTTCATTAGTGTTACTTTTAGAGATTTAAAGCGTTTAGAGAGTGATGACATTTTTTCCTTTTGACTCATAGGACCCATCGCTTCATTTTTAAGGGACGAATACTTGTTATCTAATGCTTTCTTAGTGGTAGGTGATGTGTCATGTCGAGGGATCATTACTTCAACGCCAGAAGCTAACGCTTTTTGTTTTTCGTTCAATGGATTATCGTGTATTTTTAAGGTCATTGATGATATATTAGGCTCTATGACTTTTTCAATATTAGGCTGTTTAAGATTAAGTTTTCTCATACCTAACCTAGTCCTGGCGTTTTTTATCATATTACAATTTTGTGGAAAAAAATACGTTAGATATAGCTGTGCCAAATGCCATATGCAATAATTTCATCCACGTACTACGATAACATTTTTTTTCTTTATCATTAAACCATCTCTTAAAATATTGTCAGTAAGCATTAGTAATTTCCAAGTTATTATACAAGCCATTGTCTACAACATCAAAGGGAGGTACAAATGTGTCATTATAACCAGTTATAATATCGCCAGACTGAGTAGCTCTAGACTGAGGAAGGGTCCCCCAGATTAATAGATTCTGATTAATATAATTGCAAATACCATTTTCCCCCTTTATCATTAGATTTCCACTAGCTTTAGGGAGCCCAGTGTGTGGATCTATCTTCTTATTAAGAATATAACAGACATCCCCACAAGCTGTATATGTGTTATCTTTTAATCCAAAACTTTCATCAATAGTAGGCGTTTTTTTAAAGTTGCACGATCCTATACCGTTAGTGTTTTCTCGAATGTCTATCGGTAAACAAGAAAATTTGGAACAATCAAGCTTGTCCACATCATAAGTTATTTTATAAAATGGTGCAATTGCCTGTCCTCTTTCAACCTCAATACCTAATGATTTCCAACCGTCAATTCCTTCGTTAGTTATATCAACAAAAACATAGGTGACAGGCTCAAAAGCAACTAATGAGGAAATTTGTTGTAACAATTTATTTCTTGAATATATATCAACATCTTTATATTTTTTTTCAGTATAGCCTTGTAGTGAGGCAGCAATACGGATACTTCCACGGGACTCTCAATCCTATTTTCGCCTTAGCCTTCATCGCACCTTCAAGGAGTTGCAAACAACCAGCAAACAACCCTTCGTCTTGGAAGACCATCGGCCAGGACTTCTACCTTCCCGCGCTAAATTTACTTCTGAGTAACTGCTGAGCTTCTCAAGCAGTTGGCTGAGAGCTCGTGACCTGTTCACACCTACCATATCATAAGTATCTGTCTTTTGTTGTGTCTTTTTTATTTGTGATGCTCGTTTTTCTTTATCGTTATTGTTTTTATTTTGTGTTTAATTTAATAAATGTGTATTTTTCTGTCAAATTAATATTTCATTCAATTCTTACACGCTACCTAAACTAAGAATTGCTCGGCTTGATGGCTGTGTAAAAGCCAACCCTTACAGCCTCCTACTGGTAAATTGGAGGAGAAATCTGCGGGCGGCATATTTATACATAAAATATAATATACGATATGCTGGGATTATATACTCGAATTGGTATATGAATATGTGTACTCGAAAACGATACAGTAGTACTTGTTTTAGCAGTATGTTATTCGGAATGGATATAAAGTGAAACACATTAAAAAATCACGAAAAATTATACTTATACAGTTAAACATATATATATACCGTGAATAAGAATATTATATATATATATATATATATATACGTAATCGTATATTTCTTACAATGATCTCTGTTATATGATAAAGTAAGAGGACTTGTTGATCGTGAGAACATCTATGTAAAGGACATGAATGTCAAGGTTACGTGATATACTACAATGAAGACGGAATACAGATATTTGATATTTTGAAATAAACAACATTAATCACAGTAGTGTCTCTGAAAATAATATTGTCGACACAGATGAATTACTTCACGAAGAATTGAAGAGATATATCGAAAAAAATATATAATTTATCAATTGCTTGTAACCGTAATTACCCATACCGAAATTATTGTAAATAAATATCTTTATCTATAAGCAATATTATAAATATATAAAAAAAATCACCCAGTATATATATAACAGACGATATAAATACTAGTATTATCTTTTTTATTTTATAGATAATAGAATTCTATTACAATGGCTTCTTTGGGGCTATTGTCAACATTACGTGGAATACTGCAAGGAAAGCGGAATGCAGATATTGAAAATACAATATCTAAGTTACATTACCGAGTGACAACTACTGCACTCTTTTCTTTCTGTTTGATCGTTACTACAAATACCCTTGTTGGTGATCCAATAAGGAAAAGTTTATGTTGCATTACGTTAATTAATATCGGTATCCTGTATTAATAATAGTGTTATCATTATTTATGTATAGAGTTAATTTTATGAAAACTTATAATGATATATGTATTTCAGCTGTATTGTTGATCACACTAATTCCATGTTAAACGATAAGGTTATCAATACTTATTGTTGGATTCATACTACATTTACTATTCCAAATCGCATATATAAAGAAAGAGGTAAGTTGTTTTGTATTTTCTGTATATATATATGAAAACATTTGTTTCACCCTGTTTCGCACTATTTTATATGATGTTTATGTTTTTTTTTTACATTTTAGATACACATTTTCCTGGAATTAGCAACTATAATCGGACGGATACGATTACCTACCATGCCTACTACCAATGGGTACCTTTTATGCTGTTTATTCAGGTAAATATTAATAGCATTGACAGTCGACTATACGTTTATAATAACACTATTGTCGTGATAATAATATTGAAATTCAAAGAGTATAATTAATTTCTTGTAATTAATCTAATATATATATATTTTTTTAGGGTTTAATGTTCTACGCACCACATTATTTTTGGAAAAATTTGGAAGGAGGCCGATTACAGTCTATTGTTACGGATTTCTCTACTCCCCTCATGGACAGTGATGAACGAATGAAGAGGATTAAGCAGCTCGCCGACTATCTTCAAAGCTCTCTTTGGCGCAATAATACTTATGTTATAAAATATATAATTTGTGAGTTTTTATATTTACTAAATTGCATTATCAATATAATACTTATAGACAAGTTTTTAAACGGAATGTTTATCACGTATGGAACAGATGTATTGTCGTATACCAAGGCAACCGATCAAGAGAACAGAATAAATCCCATGATTGCCCTTTTTCCAAGAATGGCAAAATGCTCGATGAACATGTATGGTTCTTCAGGAAGTGTTGAAAGACACGACTTCTTATGTGTCCTTGCGGTAAATGTCGTAAATGAAAAGATATATTTAATAATGTGGTTTTGGTTATTCTTTTTAATCTGTATGAGTATTCTTGTTTGTATTTTTTATATGATAGCATTTGGTGTTCCATTTATGAGACGATTATATCTCTTATTCCTTTTAGGTAGTAACAAAAAAGTTGATGTTGTTACACAAACATTTAATCAAATGGGTGATATTTTCATTCTCTCTCTTTTAAAGAAAAATATAGATTCTCAATATCTGGAATTATTGATAACAGAATTATCTACGAGAGATACGAATCATTTGACAACTAAAAGCGGTAAACATAAAATAATAGACACGAGTATATAAGAGTATATTATGGTATATGTATAATTTTGTACACGGATATGTGTCGCTAATATCAACACACCACCCCTCCCTATATTGATATTACTATGATATATACAACTAAATTTATAATGGAAAAATATAATGTAATATGTATATTTTCTTGTAACATTTCTTTATAAGAAATGCTAATAAACCTCTAATACATATAATATAATATATAATAATAATAATGATAGGACTTGATAAAATAAAATGGCAAAAGGAATCGTTCCCACTCCTCTTTCCCTCAGAGGAAACGGCCCAAAGAATCGGATCTAATGTCTTTGCCCTACCATCGTTTGAAGTCTATGAGAGTAAAGCTCTGCTGGAGGTAGGAAGATGCGAATCACTGACTAGAGGTAGAATGCATGATAGATGGGTAGACGGTTACACTCAATCCAGGTTTTTACTCAGGCCTATGTCTCTTATATCCCTCCAGGGAGAAGCCGTGCGGTTATTTTCTGTTCAGTATTATAAACATAGAGGGAACCTGGGCCAAGGTGATACAACCTCAAAATACACATATGGTGGAGGTTTTATTATTGGAGATAGTACGGGAGTTGGTAAAGGTAGAGCAATCGCAGGTATGATAGTGACCACTATATTGGTAGAAGAGTATTTAAACAAAGGAAAAACGCCTTATAAACCACCATTAACCCATTGCAGACGGAGATAAATTTGCTTGCCCAACCTCCAGGATAGGTTTTATTTTAGAGAGAGACCGCTTGAAGCAATTTAATTTGAATCATCCCACTCTCTTTCAGTCATTCGTTGTAAAACTAGAGCGGTTTTTGTGTTTTATTTTATTGTGTGTTTTATTGAGTTTAGAGACTTATATATGCCATATGACAGGCTCTATCAGTGCTGCAGTTGACTAAAATTGTAGTATATTATCCATATTAGCTCATTATATCCTTTATACTCAATGTGATAGAAGTATTGCTGTTTTATGGGAGGACAAAAGACAACTTTATTTTTTCGTATTTTTGTGCTGTCATGAACGAATACGAAACATATAACCCCCTACAATAAAGATAACAAGAAGAGGTAGGGAAGAGGAATGAAACCTGTGCTTGTGACTGTGAGTGCCACAATGAAAGGCATCCATATTGGCACAGGAGCACATTTTAGACACTGGGTATGGATTGAGTCACCTTCCTCTTCTCGTTCTGCCTGCACATCCTTCATCGGCGGTAGTTTTGAGCAAGGGTTCATCAACTTAGTGTGTGCCATCGCTCTATAGAGACAGTGCTTGCTAGAGACCGTGGATGGGTGCCATTCAAGGCTCTCTCTCCTGCTGGTGCTAGGAAAAAGTGGTGCCATCTAGGTTTTTGGACGTTAAGCTAGCACGGTATTACGGTAATTATAGTAATTATGACTGCAGTAGCCATCATCACTCATTCCTTTTTCATAGCACAATAAAATAGCATAGTATTCCAAAATCCCCGAACGTCATGAACGTCATGACGCCCGTCGTCAGGCCAAAGCTCCTATGTCATGTATGTCATGACACCCATACGCAATGAGTTAATAATATGGTTAACATGTAGCGAACTTTTATTCGCCAATTGTAAACGAGTATTCGTCGAAGTATTAACATTGGCTAATAAGAATGAATATTCGTTAAAGAATATGACTGATAATGGTTTTACAACTATAGATTTAGAAGGAAATGATTTATTCATCCAGTTTATTACATTGACTTTTTTTTGACAAATACAAGTGATATTTTACTGTTGGTGATGATAAATCTATTCCTTTTCCATTATCGTATCCTACCGTATTGTTTTTAACATACAATGGTTTAATGGTCAATTTTGAAGACATTATGAATATTTTGGAAAGGAGTATTATATTTCCAACTGTGGTATTTTGCGATGAGTTTCATAAAACAAAAAATATTAGTGATAAAATGAAATTGGTTATTCAAAATCAATATGAACAGTATGATGGTAACAATGCACCGTCGCTCTATAGCACTATGTATGATAGGTTTGGTAGAAATAAGAAAAATAAACTACAGCTGACTGTGGCTGACTCTGTAAAATTATTTGTGGATTACCTAAAGAAGAAAACATTCTTTGTGATGAGTAGCGCTACTCCTTTTCAAAATAATCAAGATCTTCATATGGTCGATCATATTATTAGGAACATTGCTCCACACTATCATCTTCTCAATCAATACGATGGTACTCCCATGGGGATGAATTCTTCTCGAGTACTCGACCTTGTTTTTGGAGAGTATAATAAAATTACTATACAACGATGGAATTTATGTGAGCCGTACAATTAGTATGAAGGGGATAAGATGCTCTATAGTTCAAGAACCCATAACAACTGCTAGTACTTTTATGATAAATGAGATATCTTCTTATTTGGCAGAAATGAAAAGTCTTTCCAAAACGGCGCAGTATAATATTACACTATTAAATAAGAAAATTGATGAAATAATTAAATCAGAAAAATGGGAGTAGTCTTCAGTATTAATGAGTCGATTGAAAGCGTTTGCCGAGGCAGTAAATACAAAAAAGTGTGATGATGTATCCATACGGACGGGTTATAAATTAGTATTCACCGAATGGTGCGATGCTTGGAAATATTCATACGATAATCAACAGAAACCGAGTAAAAGAAATAGGGCACCAAGAAAAAAAATGAAGATGGACCCTACAAGCGAAACACCCTGTCACTCCCAACACCAGGAATGTGAAATAAACTCGAATGACAAGATTACTACATCAAAAGTATTTTTGACACGATCGAGTCGTTTCTTGTCTGGTCAACCTAAAGTAAATCTTGCTGCGTGTTGTGTAGCAATAAATAAGAATATTCTTTTGTCTCTGAAAAATAAGAGTGTCTTAAAATATATACAAAAGGTTAGAAAACAACAGGAACCTCAGAAATTGGTCGCGACTATTGAGCAGACTGGAGATAGTTTTTATAATCATATCATAAATGAAATGATAACTGATGAAAGACAATTATTAGAAAGTAAGAATATGATAAATATAAACAGATTGTCTATTCTTGATAAATCTCCTGCCTCCCACTTTATAATTAATGTGTATAAAACATTATTGAAAAGTATTCTTTTGGATACAATATATAGGATTATACCTCTCGAGAAGGATAAAATATGTTTCCTATTATTACCAAGATTACCCCCACCTGCCCCCCTTGTTCTTTTAGATGAAAATTTTCTCGATAATATCGAGGCTGGGGTTGGGGAAAGAAGATATATTGAAGTTACTAAAAGAAAATATTCAGGACGTTTAACATCAGAAGGAACCCTAGAAATCATTCCCAAAAACACTTCCCCGAAGCATATTGGTAGAGACTTTCAGCTCTTCAAACATAGTAATAGTGTTGACGTTGCCATCGTTGGAAAAACACGTAATACGGGTTTCGATTTTCACGATTCGAAAGATAATATTGCCCGAGCGAGACGGATTCATATTATAGCGGATTTGCCTCACGACGCTATTAGTTTTCTTCAGAGTATTGGTAGAACTCATCGCAACAACCAGCGATCGTTACCGCGATATTGTCTTTTCCTCACTGATATTCCAACGGAGAGAAGGTTTGTAGATATACTAGAATCTCGAGTCAGAGACTCTAAGGCTGGAATACACGGAGACAGATATTGTCAAAACACATTATCCTTAAAAAATAAAGATAACGACAAACAGGTTCTAAAGGACATAAACGACGATTTTAATGTGGGAAGGATCAATATCTCTACTATCGATTATGAACATGATACTACTATTAATCCCACTAGTGTTAATGCTGATTATGCTTTACAAGAATCGACGAGAACTAATATTGATAAATATACTAATAGTGAAGTATATGATTCTTTACATAGTAGTTATTACTGTAGAAATGATGAAAAAATATGGCACGAATATACCAATGTTGGAAGAACCAATAAAGCCAACGTGGGGAGAAGCAACGTCTTCAGTATCGATGACACATATATTACCGATAGTCATCCTAACACTATTAATATACATTCATCTTTACGAGAATCGGCGAGAACCACTATTGATAAAAAAAATAATAGAAACGTATATGATTCTTTTCATAGTAATTCTCATTGTAGAAATGATGAAAAGACACGGCCCGATTATAACAATATGGGAAGAACCAATGACATTAATGTGGGAAGGACCACCGTCTCCAATATCGATGATAGATGTATTAGTGCTATTACCTCCAATAGTATTACTGCTTTTAGAGATTTACAGAAATGCGGAAGAAACAATATGGATAGAGATGGTACTGATATTCTGCATGACGAGTTGCATAACAATCTTCCCTGTAGAGATGATAAGATACATTATGAATATAATGACAAAATAAATTTTCTCGAGAATGATTTTGTAATGAAAGTATTGGAACAATGCTGCAACTATTGGCTGGTGAATATAACCCTCTTGATATATTTTTACAAATTGCAAGAACGGAATACCGAGACGGTTACTTGTTTATACCTTTAGAGGGAATGGGTGATAGTAAAATTTATTTGACCCTTGTGGAATTTGCCTTTGAATGCGCTGCGGTGCTTTTGTATGAGCGAAAAAAATATAAGGCATATTAGATAATATAATGGAATGTCTTTGTTATTTTTACGATAGCAGTATTATGGATTTTGGTCTGAGAGGAAGCGGCATTAAAAAGAAAGAAGTTGAAAATGTAGTGTCTGTCGGTATACGGTTTTGGAAAAGTTTTTCTCCTACAAAAATGACCAAAGCTTCGCATCTTTTGGCAGCAGTGAAAAATTTTAAGCGGAGTGAAACTGCCAAATCAAAATTATCAACTCGGGACATCTTTTACTGTAGTGCTGTCAAAGTGTTTGGATACGCCACACATGACAATGCACCACTGCCACCTCCAACAGATATTTTGACTATAAACGTGCATAATGGTACATTGAAATTTGTTATGGATGGATTTTTTTCTAATATTCCCATGGTAGTAGCTTGTAATTTATTAGATACATTAAAAGACAAAACACCATATCTTTTATTGGACCTTTGTAACGAGGTAACCCCTTATAAAAAAGAAAATACTGGCAATGTTGAATCATGTCTATTGATTCATGACTATTGATAAATAAAGGTCTAACTTATAAACAATTTCGAAATTACTTTATGACGATACCATTATCGGAACAATATCTGCTACAGTCTCTTTTTTCTAAGATGCGAGAATGGTTATCAACAGAGGAGTGGTTTAGTCGCATGTGTATGATGAGAAAGGCTAATTATATACCTGCAGAATATATAAAAATAATAACATGCCCCGAGGACATTAACCGTCTCTATGCTAAAGTAGACGATAAGGATGTAAACAATATCATTTATGATTGTAATTGATTGTCGATTATCCCTATGTAGTGATAATAAAAAGACGAAAAAATCAGTCAGTATAACAAGAGGAGATATTGACATACGATTAACACCAAAAAATACCATTTTTATTAATAGTCTCTTTGTTACCTTATTGTTAACGAACGCAAGGCGCGATATGGTAAAATTGAAATTTTGGAATAGTGAATCTGTAGGACTACCATCAGTAGCACTTGTATGTTATCAATAATGATTTGTATATGTGGGATATTGTCAATGATTATACAATAAAACATTCAACATATGATAAACCGCTATATTATTATCATTATTATTTTTTCAGATGTTTCATACTGCCAAGAAAAGAAATAATGAAACTCTACAACGTAGACGTACCAAAGTTGAGAGATTTGTGACCGATAATGATACTACTCACCCATGTAAAATCAGACCTGATCTATGTATGCTATCATGCGTTTCTTATCCTAACCCACCTGTAATTTGTAAACATTTCCCTACAATTTATACAGGTTACAATGATTATTTAAAGGACATGTATGGTGACGATAAAATTAATGGTGATACAAGTGACGACGGCAATAAAAGCATTGTTTATTGTAAGCTTCCTAATGGCGATAACGTTAATGGTTGTAGTAACATTAATATTAATATTACACCGATGACTCCTTCTCTTGATAATGCTACCACACCGTTACTTTTTTCTGAAAATAAATCAGATACGGTTAATTTATTACAAAACACGAGGACAACTAAAACCACTGAAAAGATAACCATGGATAGTTTATTGTCACCAATTCCTTGGAGTTGTATTAAAAAGTAGCCAACCTAATGATTGTTATATTAAAATATGACTCTTTTATACAAGATGTGTACATATTCATTATGTCCGATCAATAAATAACATAATATCAAAGCTGCTTTTATTTTAATCCTAAGAAAATAATACATATATATATATATATATATATATATATATATATATATATATATCTATATATATATACATATATATATATATATATATATATATATATATATATATATATATATATATATATATATATATATATATATATATATATATTAGACAAACATCAAGTTAGATGTCGAAGAAGTAATACAAGAGAAATTTTATTCATTCTTTTAGGAAATGATATAAAATAGGCTTCCACATGTTTCGTTAATTTTTTTAAGGGCCCCCATTTCCGATTTTCTACTATCATTGTGGGATCTTGTTTGTACAAAGAGAGGATTGATGATGCTAGGTACTAGCGTTTCAATAGTCTCTAATGAGGACTTATCAATATAATTTGTCTTCTTTCCTATCACTTTGGTATAATACGCGTTTATAGTTTTGTTACTAATGTTTTTTTTCCCATTTTACCAAGATGTTATCGTCATTCTGCACCATTAACCGATTATGTACCGGTGCTTTTAATGATTCATCATTAACAGTCTTAGATTTCTTATTCATTTCTCTCGGCATAGATATGGTTCCTCCGGACACGAGTACATTTACTGTTTTTTTGAGTGTTTCCTTTACATAATTTTGTACTTTACGAGCCTTTTCTACGGTAGACACACCGCTTATATTAGTCAAGGTTAAAGATACATGTTTCGCTATTAACTCCTTTTGTATGAGTGGATAATTATTATATCGAAAAGAAGAAGAAAATTATTTGTTATCATTATCAGCTGTTTCATTAACATTCATAGTGAGAGAACTTATATCCGACATTGAAACACCCCTAATATTATAATTAAAACTAATAGAAATTGGAGATATCGGTATAAGAGCTAAATGAGCGATTTCTAATCGCTGATTTTGATTATCATCATTTGTGCCCGTTATTGCCTTTATATGTTCGGAGATAAACAAACATCTAAATCTGCGATATGTAGAGCCCTCAACGTTTTTAACATGCGAAAATTTCGGTAGGTATGATGATTCATTCATATCGTTTGAATTCAAATTTCTTTTATTATAACTCATAGCCCATCTAAATTCTGGTGTTTTTAAAAATACAGATGGGACATTTGCTTTCATTGAAACGGCTACATGTTTTAATATAGTATTAGCTTGAGTAGTATAGGAAGTTTGCCTCGATTCAACGATATCTATTAGTGATATCTGTGAAGGTATAGTATCTTTTATACTATTTTTTTATATGATAACACTAAATTGTTTATCATCGCCAATGTCGAGATCCGAGATACCGGAATACGAACATAGATACAAAAAAATGTTATGAAACACTGCTACGAATAACTCTCTTACATTTCTTGTGATTCTTATTATATTAACGAGAAGTTTATCGAGAGCCTCGTAATCGTAAAGGGTTTTTTGTTGGGATTGTAAATTATACATTTTTTTATCGGAAAGATTATATTCGTTTAATATTCTTCTTAGATGGACTATTCTATTATCAACCACTGTAGAAATTGATCAATACATTCTATCATCACAGAGAAGAATGGAAGTTGATAACATATTCTGCGTTTCTTCCATATACAAGTCGACGGAGCTTTTAATACAAGACTACCGAACATCAATTCGTGGATACGAATTGCCATCATCATCGCTTCTCGTCTCATAGATACCCCCCCCCCCCCCCAAGAGCTAACTGAATCGAGATACCGATACCACAATTTTCAACACTGGTGATTAAACCTATTACGGTAAGATCAAATATATCTCTGATATTGGTATATTTTTTAATTGTTGCATGAGTGTCGATTATCATGGTAATTATGTTCGACACCATATCTGTATCATGATAGATACAATTCGTTATTAGCGCATTCATGAGTTCTGGAGGTGAATTTTTATTATTTTTAATTTCAATATCCAGATTTTGCTGATCTTTTGTGACCAGAACGTTTTCTATAATCGAATGAGCACCAGGATCCGCATAAAGAGCATCGAGTAGACATCTTCTCAATGCATGATAAAGGATTATAGCGACTTTGTTTACGGTTGTTTCATCATCTAGCATGAGCAAAGAATCCTTATCTTTTACTTGTGGATTTAGCGAAGATTTAACGTTACACAATATTTCGTTGGCTTCTTTTTCTATTATAGGTAGAGTCTGTATAAGGGAAGAATAATATGTATCCGAACCAGAAGATAGAGTTGTAAAATGTAACGGATGCAGATACTCGATATGATTGTATTGTTTACTATTTGGAGGAGTATGATTGTCAAATGTTTGTTCATTTTCCAATTTTCAGTCTCCGTACAAATTTATACTAATATTTGATTCATCAGTAGTATCTTTTGACAATTTTTCATCTGTTAACATATTAGTACAATCGATTAACATTTGAGGGCTAATGGTAACGGATGTCTCATTATTATCTTCTTGGACTAATGAATTATGATCCATTTCTTCTTCATTACGGTTTGGTGAAATATGATCCACTTTAACTTCCTCATAGTTTGATGGTGTATGTTCCATTTCTTCTTCCAGATGGGTTGATGGAATATGATCTGTACTTACTTCACTACCAACGGTCTGTATAGCAACATCATTACTTTTAGTTTCGGGTAGATTATCTATATATTTGTTATATATAATATTAATTTTATTTTCATAATTAGTAGTACTTTTCTTTATCATCTCCACAAATTTATTTCTCATATCATCACATTTGGTTAAATAATCAAAACTTTTGTCATTTAAAACTGTAATAATTATTTCATTATTTTTTGCTTGTTTTTTGTAACTTTCATATTCGGTATTATGCATTGATTCATAGGGCGTGTTATTGTATACGTCTTTTATATTATCTGGTTTATAATTTGACTTATATAATTGGATAATTTCATCACGATCAGTTAAATCTTTAATTTTATTTTCAAATCCACTTATATTCTTATTTAATGAATCATCCGTCATGGTTTTATATGACTTTAGTTTATTTTCATAGTCATTAAGCATGTTATTGTATTTATATGGATACATTTTACAATACGAATGATCTCACTTTGACATAATACCTCGTCTTTGTTTGTTGACACGGGTTGATTCGATGTCTCAGCATTGTTTCTTGACGTTGTAACATTTTCTGTGTGGACGGGTTGACTCGAGATCGTGTCAACATGGGTATGTCCAATGTGTTGTCGGTTCGGGAATATAGCCGCGTTAATGTTTGCCCCCTCATTTGTTTCATACGCTGTTATGTTCGATTCCGATGTCTCGACATTGTATGTTGACATTGTAACATTTTCTGTGTGGACGGGTTGACTCGAGATCGTGTCAACATGGGTATGTCCAATGTGTTGTCGGTTCGGGAATATAGCCGCGTTAATGTTTGCCCCCTCATTTGTTTCATACGCTGTTATGTTCGATTCCGATGTCTCGACATTGTATGTTGACATTGTAACATTTTCTGTGTGGACGGGTTGACTCGAGATCGTGTCAACCTGGGTACGTCCAATGTGTTGTTGGTTCGGGAATATAGGCGCGTTAACGTTTGCCCCCTCATTTGTTTTAGATATCGTTAGAACCGATTTCGATACATTATCAAGGCCTATTGGTATCGGAGGTGTCGAGTCGTTGAATTGACTCGAGGTTGTAGTGGCACTAGCATTTGTTTCCTTATTTGTATCATATGTCAATGTGGTTAGTTCTGATCGACCACTTGTTATTGATTTTTTTTTTGAGATCCACTGGATCTTGTTCCTGTAACTGTAGATGATCCTGTAAGAATACTTCCATTTAATATTTTCATTGAATTTTCATGTATATCTTGTGCTTCTTTTTTTTTTTTTTTTTTTTTTTTTGCCAATTCTTCTAACTGCAGAAAGTGCTACAACATCCCATTTAATGAACGGGAGTTTCTCAAGCAACATCAGAAGGTCAGATTCTGCTCCCAGAGTCCGCATATTACAAGTGCAAAGGTTCATAAGCATAAAGCTGCCTGGAACTAACCGTATTCTTCGCACCCTCTCTCCAGGGCAATTCTGATAGCCGCCATAACCAGGGGCCTGGGAATGAGAACTGCTGTCTTGACTATGGACTCACATTTCAGATTGATTATTAATAAGAAATTATCCGCCGCGTCAACAGCTTGCTCATTACTGGCGTTCGCATTTTAGAGGGTTACAGCCGGATTTTTGCAAGGTGAACTTGTACAGTTGGACCTCTCTACCGTGATATTAATACGTTACAGCACCTCTATAACCTAATGAGCATGTGCTTATATTCTAAGCGCATGCCCATGAGCGTGCACACATGTATGCATATGGGTGTACATCCTCACACATATATGTCTATATATAGACTGCAACCTTGCATGCATAGTATAGACATATACACGCAAATACACACACACGCATCCCATGCTGTGCGTATTCATGCATATACACGCGCATATAGTTACACAATAATGCCTTAAAGCTTGTACTCTAATGCGCGTATGTATGCAACATACACTGTGCATGTACGTATGAAAGTCTTACGCCGGCAAGCCCAAAGCACATCCGGCATGTACGCATATAAACTGCGTCTACATGTGCACACATACAATTTAAATGTTTCCACATTTAATAATTTGCATAAAACATTGATCGATAGGTTTTGCGGAGGAGACGGGTGGTGGGCCGGATAGGGAGGCGAATGGTAAGCGGAAGCGGGAAGGGTTGAACGAGTTGGGAAATGAGAGAATGGGAAGTTTTGTCTCTGGAAATATGTATCGCACCTATAGTAATATCAGAACAGTTTGTGTGTTGACGGATTGATCCGAGGTCGGATTAGCTAATTGGTCATGTGTAACGTGTTGATTCGAGGACGAGCTCAGGTTACCGCCTGTATTATCATGTGTTCCAGATACCGTATTGTCCGAATTCGGTGTGTCATCACTGTCTGTTGATGTCGGAACAGTTTGTTTGCTTTTATCATCATTTGTTTCAGGCATCGTATTGTCCGAATTCGATGTGTCATCACTGTCTGTTGATGTCGGAACAGTTTGTTTGCTTTTATCATCATGTGTTCCAGGCATCGTATTGTCCGAATTCGATGTGTCATCACTGTCTGTTGATGTCGGAACAGTTTGTTTGCTTTTATCATCATTTGTTTCAGGCATCGTATTGTCCGAATTCGATGTGTCATCACTGTCTGTTGATGTCGGAACAGTTTGTTTGCTTTTATCATCATTTGTTTCAGGCATCGTATTGTCCGAATTCGATGTGTCATCACTGTTTGTTAATGTCGGAACAGTTTGTGTGTTGACGGATTGATCCGAGGTCGGATTAGCCAATTGGACATGTGGAACGTGTTGAATCGAGAGCGAGCCCGGGTCACCGCCTGTATTATCATTTGTTCCAGGCATCGTATTGTCCGAATTCGACATTTCAACATTGTTTATTGATGTCGGAACAGTTTGTTTGCTTTTATCATCATTTGTTCCAGGCATCGTATTGTCCGAATTCGGTGTGTCAACACTGTCTGTTGATGTCGGAACAATTTGTGTGTTGACGGATTGATCCGAGGAGGTAATGGTATTAGCAGTTATTTTCTCATTTGTAGCAATTCTCGACGCGGATAATTCTGGTCCACTACTTATTACTGGTTTTACTGATTTCATGTGATCGAGTCCATTTAGAATATCCATAGACTCATTATATATCAGAATTACTTCATCTTTATTTTGATTCATTTCTTGTATTTGCTTATTTATATGATTAGTTATATTGTTAATAATGTCTTTTTTTTCAAGTAGTTGATCTTCATCATTTATTTCAGCATCCGTAATTTTTAATTGTTTAATTTCTTTTTCTGTATTTAATATATGTCCCTCTAAATCATTTATACTTTCTTTCATTTTATCAAAATCATTCTTTAGAATTCATCTCTTTTCACCATTTTTTTTATTTCGGACAGTATTTCATTTATTTTCTTTTGTCTTGTCGTTACCTCTTCATATTCGAATTGTAATCTGGCCATTGAGACATTTACAGCTTTTTCTATAATAGGTAGTGTTTCCATATCTTGTTCTTGTGATTTAGGCGATACTTCAGAGTCTATTAACTAATTGATTCTTTCATCATTACTTTTTTTTTATCGATTTGTAAAATATTAGATGATATTATCTCTAACTCCTTGTTATATTCCGTTTTTTTTACATACCCTGAGTGTTTATTGAAGAGGATATCTCTCATAGTCTGTATCGAATAGAGGTAATATATTCTTTTTCCCATATCCCAATAGTTAAAAATGCCCTTATCATCCTTTTCTAATTCATCTCTTTTCACCATTTTTTTTATTTCGGACAGTATTTCATTTATTTTCTTTTGTCTTGTCGTTACCTCTTCATATTCGAATTGTAATCTGTTACTATTATTGTCCATCTTTTCTTTAACACCATTCATCCGATTAGTCACAATTTTCTTATATTGTTTTAGTTCATTTTCTTTTACTTCTATATTTGATGCTTCTTCCATCGGGTGTTGTTCCTCCTGTTGATATTCTATAGAATGTACTGTATCATTGGCCATTGAGACATTTACAGCTTTTTCTATAATAGGTAGTGTTTCCATATCTTGTTCTTGTGATTTAGGCGATACTTCAGAGTCTATTACTATATGTTCGATTGATATTGGGTATGTTGTTATATTTTGGGGTGAGCATGATTGCTCATCTTGTCTTACTGTAAAGATTACAGATTGACTTGAGGTCGGATCAGCCAATTGGTCATGTGTAACGTGTTGATTCGAGGGCGAGCTCAGGTTACCGCCTGTATTATCATGTGTTCCAGATACCGTATTGTCCGAATTCGGTGTGTCAACACTGTTTGTTGATGTCGGAACATTTTGTGTGTTGACGGATTGATCCGAGGTCGGATTAGCCAATTGGTCATGTGTAACGTGTTGATTCGAGGGCGAGCTCAGGTTACCGCCTGTATTATCGTGTGTTCCAGATACCGTATTGTCCGAATTCGGTGTGTCATCACTGTCTGTTGATGTCGGAACAGTTTGTTTGCTTTTATCATCATTTGTTTCAGGCATCGTATTGTCCGAATTCGATGTGTCATCACTGTCTGTTGATGTCGGAACAGTTTGTTTGCTTTTATCATCATTTGTTTCAGGCATCGTATTGTCCGAATTCGATGTGTCATCACTGTCTGTTGATGTCGGAACAGTTTGTTTGCTTTTATCATCATTTGTTTCAGGCATCGTATTGTCCGAATTCGATGTGTCATCACTGTTTGTTAATGTCGGAACAGTTTGTGTGTTGACGGATTGATCCGAGGTCGGATTAGCCAATTGGACATGTGTAACGTGTTGATTCGAGGGCGAGCTCAGGTTACCGCCTGTATTATCGTGTGTTCCAGATATCGTATTGTCCGAATTCGACATTTCAACATTGTTTATTGATGTCGGAACAGTTTGTTTGCTTTTATCATCATTTGTTCCAGGCATCGTATTGTCCGAATTCGGTGTGTCAACACTGTCTGTTGATGTCGGAACAATTTGTGTGTTGACGGATTGATCCGAGGAGGTAATGGTATTAGCAGTTATTTTCTCATTTGTAGCAATTCTCGACGCGGATAATTCTGGTCCACTACTTATTACTGGTTTTACTGATTTCATGTGATCGAGTCCATTTAGAATTTTCATAGACCCATTATATATCAGAATTACTTCATCTTTATTTTGATTCATTTCTTGTATTTGCTTATTTATATGATTAGTTATATTGTTAATAATGTCTTTTTTTTCAAGTAGTTGATCTTCATCATTTATTTCAGCATCCGTAATTTTTAATTGTTTAATTTTTTTTTCTGTATTTAATATATGTCCCTCTAAATCATTTATACTTTCTTTCATTTTATCAAAATCATTCTTTAGTACCCTGTTTTGTTCTATATTTGATATACTATCTAATACTTGATCATAAAATGCATTGAAACTATTATTAATCACCATTGCCTTATCCTTAATTTCTTCGATTTCTTTATCCAAATTATCACGCTTAGTCTTTATATTAGCTGATATTTTATCAATATCATTAAAATGTTTCACCAAATATCCTAGGTATTCATTCACTTCTCTAATTGATTTTTCCATCATTACTTTTTTTTTATCGATTTGTAAAATATTAGATGATATTATCTCTAACTCCTTGTTATATTCCGTTTTTTTTACATACCCTGAGTGTTTATTGAAGAGGATATCTCTCATAGTCTGTATCGAATAGAGGTAACATCTTCTTTTTCCCATATCCCAATAGTTAAAAATGTCCTTATCACCCTTTTCTAATTCATCCCTTTTCACCATTTTTTTTATTTCGGACAGTATTTCATTTATTTTCTTTTGTCTTGTCATTACCTCTTCATATTCGAATAGTAATCTGTTATTATTATTGTCCATCTTTTCTTTAACACCATTCATCCGATTAGTCACAATTTTCTTATATTGTTTTAGTTCATTTTCTTCTTCTATATTTGATGCTACTTCCATCGGGTGTTGTTTCTCCTGTTGATATTCTATAGAATGTACTGTATCATTGGCCATTGAGATAATAGGTAGTGTTTCCATATCTTGTTCTTGTGATTTAGGCGATACTTCAGAGTCTATTACCATATGTTCGATTGATATTGGGTATGTTGTTATATTTTGGGGTGAGCATGATTGCTCATCTTGTCTTACTGTAAAGATTATAGGCTGATGTAAATTTGTAGTATTAATTTTTCTTATGTAATTTCCCATAATATTATTTTTCAAATTTTCATTAATATAAAGACAATTATTAATATTATCAAATGTTAGGTATCTTTTTACATCTTGAAGTAATTCGGATAAACTTTTCATTAACACAATAATATATTGTGCATATTGCCCTGTGAATGATATATCCTCCCTAGGAAATTCACTCATATGTCTCATACATGTGTTAAATGTGTTCTCATCTTTCCATTTTCTCTCTAGAACTTCTTGTGTAATATTGATAATCATTTCAATACATTTACTGGAATCATATATATAAGTACTGTGCACTGTTTCTACTATTTTAGTAAGATATAAGTGATAATTATCAATATTCAATATTTCAGGGAGAATATTATAGCTTGTATCATTATGATCGAATGGTATCATCATTAAATCATTATTGGTCGACTCATCAAAACTACTATCATTAATACCCGTTTCATCATCAATAAGTTTCTTAATGTCTTTTAGAATACCATCTCCCCATTTCATCTTTATATCCAATATTATATTGTACTGTATTTCCCATGGTTTGTTATTTATTTCATTTTTATTAATTTCACCAAAAAGATTTCGATGTCTCTCTATAAATATTGGTGTACTTTGTTTATTGTTATCAAACAATTCTTCTTCTTCAAAAGATCTCAAGTATTTTTTTCCACTCCAAACATTAATGTATTCATACTGAATTTTTTCATTACAGAAAAATAATTCATAAATCGATTTAGGTGTTACATTCTTGAGTGGATTTTCGATTAATGATATCGAATCATCATTATCCAATATTCTATTCTTCATTTCTGCTTTATTCTTCATCTGTAACTCGATACAATAATCATCCTTAATGAAAAAAGGAAAACAGAGAGACAGAGAGAGAGAGACAGAGTAAAAAGGTGTCTGATGGCGACCTCTGCATGAATAATGATAGCCTGGCTTAGAATGTGAAGAACATGACCGAAACAGCTTTCTCGTTTTATTTCATAAGCTTGAACAATTGTATATTGGATTGAGGACTAAGAGATGTTGCTCCTCTGCTCTCCGAGAAGAGACTCTCTACTACAAAGTTTGATTTGTCTGAGTGACATGTAACATTGTAACGAAAAGAAGGAAGTGAAGTATTGCCTTTACACGTAGCTTTTGCGATGGGGAAGCTGTACATATAACAAATAGAATGGTATGAAAGATATAAATTATATTGATGATTGCATTATAATACAATTACAAATAATTATCGATGGACATGATAATAATAACAGCAGACATTAGATATAAATGCAAGAGGTTATTGCAAGTTTACAGAGAGAGAGTGTGAGAGAGGATGGAGAGAGAGAGAGAAAGAGAGAGAGGGAGGGAGAGAGAAAGAGCAGGAAAGAAAGAAAGAGAGAGAGAAATAAACAGACAGATAATGTGTGGAGGAAAAGGGTGTCTTTTAAACCAGTTTCCAAGCTGACCCATTGATATAGGCATGTCATTCATAAAAAAAATATCGTGAATTTGATCGCGGGTTTGGATCTGGCACCATAACACACTCAGTGCCATTTATAATAATAACTGGTATAACCATTATCGTTATCATCATTAGCAATACTATCATCATCTTTATTATTATAATTATTACTATTACTACTATTACTATCCTCATTAATGTATTTTTTTATCGTTATTATTATCCTTATTATTATTTTCATTAACAAAATCATGGTCATCTTTACTGTTATCATTATCCTTATTGTCATTATTATTATATGTTTCATCATAATTTTCATTATCATTATATTTTTCATCATGACTTTCATCATTATTATCATTAATATCATATTTTTCACTATCATTTTCCCCATTTTTACTGTTATTATCATCTTCATTATAATCATCACTATTCCTATTACTGTCATTCTCGTTATTATCACATTATTATTATGTTTTACAATGATCATTATTATCTTTATCATGATCTAACCTTCATCTCAAGTATAATCATCATTAGTATTAATGTCATTTCTTCTGATGTTATTATCATTATCATAATCACTTATTTAGATAGAATTGTTATTTTTGTTAGAAGATTTTCTCTCTCTTTCTCTCTCTATATATATATATGTGTTCCTATTTTCCACATTCTTATTGTTATTGATATTATTCTTGATTTTGCTATTATTATTGTTATTATCATTATTACTACGTTTCATAATCATCACCACTATTCTCATTATCATCATTATCAGCATTTTTGTTACTATTATTATCCTTTTTCATCTTATTTATATCTTCGTTCTACTTACTATTATTGTTAGTATTATCCATATCATTACTCTTGTTATTATTATCAATATTACTACCATAATTATCATCATTAACATAATTATGATTATCATTATCAACAGGGTTTTTATCATGACATGTAGACTAACATATACATGCACACCGACATACACAAACACACATATACACATCCACACGAACACACACACACACACACACACATACGCAAACACACACACACACACACACACACACACGAAAGGCTACACGCGTACTCAATCACACTCATACACACACACACACACACACACACACACACACACACACACACACACACGTACATATACACACACAAAGCACACACATACGTACACAAACATACTCACGCGCACACAAACAAACACACACGCACACATATACATACATATTCACACTCACACCACACACTTACACACACACACACACACACACACACACGAGAACTTACACACGTATTCACACACACACACATACACGAGAACCTACACACACACACACACACACACACACACACGAGAACTTACACACGTACACACACACACACACACACACGAGAACTTACACACACACACACACACACACACACACACACACGAGAACTTACACACGTATTCACACAC